>OMPJ01045566.1:59929-70900 GCA_900312935.1 Carapus acus | reverse complement strand
AGCATCATCTCCCAGCATCCCCGGCCGGCCGGTCGGCGCATCCGCTAGCCAATCAGGGGCCGCAGGATTTGATGCAGAGGATGCTGCAACATTGAGGCGTATTCACAGGCTTGGGTGGAATTCTGAAGTAAGAAAAATACATCGAGAAGCGAGAAATGCTCAAACTGTGGCCGTGATCCACACACACACACACACACGTCAAATTTACTCGTGTCGCTTGCTGCAGTCAGCCGGAACTGCACATCAAATTATGATGGTGGAGAGTTTATAATTAAGGAGAGGATGAATAATACTAATACAAAAAATGGAGATACAAAGTAATGGGCAGGAACAAGCGACACACTGGTTGTTGATCAATAAATAATAGTTTATTTAAACAACAGATATGGCTTATGTACAAGTGCATTATGCATGTTAAAGGACAAAACAAGAGAAAACAAAACCCTAAAACAACTATTTTCAAAAATTGTGGTAGAGTACATTGTTTTACATTCATCCAAGAGTCACTGCTGTGCACACAGAGATTTTTTGTTATTTATTGTTTACTTTGTTGGGTCAAAACTAGTCACCAGTTCATATTCTCATCCACGATTGTTCATTTATTACTTATGAAATGACCTCAGCGTCTGACAAGGTGTTGTGCCCTACAGACATATTGCTAATATTTGGGAGAGCCATTGCTGATTTTGTTGATTTGAAAGTGAACGTGGCATGTTAAAGCTCCCATCAGCACCACACAGACACACAGACACACACACAGACACACACACACACACGCCTGCAGATCAGAGCTGAGTCACCAGATTGTGCTGTGTCACGTACATCAGTGTTGCTCAGTGTGAAGCCAGTTGGCGACCTCTTCACAGCAGACGCCAAGAATTTCCAATCATTCCCTACTTGTCAACATCCTGTTCCTGACCCAAGTGTCACTTTGGCATTCAAAATTCCACTTAATCGTTCCCTTTTAAGCTAAACCGAACCTTCAAAAGAAAAGAAAAAAAAAAGTCTCACATGATAGCAGGGCTTTGTGCTTAGACATGGCATGTGTTCAAACAGGAAACACCCCCCAGACCCCTTATACGCACACACACACACACACGCGCGCACACACACACACACACACACACACACACAAACGTTTCCATGTAAGGAAAATACAGTCTCCCGAAATGATTAAATTACATCGAACTTAATCAAATGACTCAGGATGTCACTCGCAGGAAAAAGGCCTCGAGCCTGAGCGGTCTAACGTCAGATTGCTAGCTCCCCTCTTCTCAGTGCACTTTTAGGATGCGGACATGGAAACAGGAAAGCTTCGGTGGGTGAAGAAGCCACCGCGACAAATGCCACTGTCTTCCTTTTCCCACTGCAAACGTCCCCACATACCGCCCCGCCCATCGCCAGCACTCGCTGGGTTGAAAAAAAAAACAACAACAAAAAACTAAGCAATACGATGAACTGAGTGAGAGAGTTTTTATCACATTTCCAAGGACAAGACATCATCCAGTCGGCTCCGCAGTCGTACAGTACAATGTCATTATTGTGACTCTGGTGAGGACTGATGTAAACAGATTGGTCCGCAATCGCATCGTACCTCTGTCACGCCCCGCGCGTCCGGCGCCCCGTTGTCACATTACACCACAGATTTTAAGTCAAGTACGATTTCTGTCCACAGGTGGAGACAGGCTTTGGAGGATGGAGCGGGCTAACATCTGTACAAAATAGGCAATCGTTTGGAGCAAAACGTCAAAAGTGTTGCAGCGGCGCGCTGTGTATTGCAGTTTTTGACGTAAACTTAACGTTAAGTGACAACGAAAAAATGGTGTTTACACCACTTCATGATTTGAGTTGAACAGTTTTGAGAAAGTACACGGCAATCAGATCAGACAACTTATCCATGGATTGGTTTCTAAAAAAAATTTGCCTAGGAATCTTTTGTTATTTTTGAATTTCTTTTTTTCCACTGACACAGTTAATATGTTTTTGTTTTGTTTTCTTCACCTCATGCTGCCCCCCCCGCCCACTGCTGAATGCAAAGGATAAGGTGCCAACACGTCAAGGTGCCACAAATACTGTACGAATGGGTTCTAGCTTTGTACAATAAGGGCACATCATGGGAGATTAATCAGTAATCAATAATGATTAGAATTTAAAAACATAACAGATAGAATCAAGCACAAGAGTCTAGTATGCATTTACTTACTATATCACAAATTGAGAATTGCATACCTGACATTTCATTGACTAGAAGGATTGTAAAAATAACTTCAGACCGACAAAATATAGGTCTTTTTTTTTTCCTCTCCTCATTGCATTTCTCATTGCAAACCACAACTTGAAAGCAATTAAGCATTCTCGGGCTTAAATGTCTCTTAGACAAATGATGATGTTTTTGCGAATGAAACCATCCCACTTAAATGCGATGGAAGCAGTGTCGTTACACTCTGGACTCATTTGGTGACTATGTGCTCCCTCCAAACAGGAAAACACTGATGCTATTTCATTTGTATTCTTTTGTTGGCACTACATCTACATTTTTTTTTTGTTGTTTTTTGGTCAGAACAGCTTTTGGCGTCACTCATGATTTAGAATTTTCTCCTCTTGAAGGGAAAAACACCACAACATTTGAACTTTTTTTTGTGTGTTCATCGCAGTAAGTTTGATATTTCTGTACACAGACAGACATTGAACTGAAGTGAAACTGTGTTTTTAACTTCTTATTTTTTTACCATTGCGGCATAACTCATCAGGGAGCCTCCCTTGAGCGATTGCGAGTATAATTTAAATGTCTGTAAAACAACAACCAGTGATTTTCATTCATTTACACAAAGTTGTTTCTGGGCTGGTGATGTCTGGTGACACTCCAACGGCAGGGGGCGCTGTCATGGTGCCACAGATCAGCCTCTGGCACTCAGGTCTCTCACGCCATCTCATTATTGGCTAATCGCAGGCAGCTGAATGTTGAGAGACACGTGGCGGCAGCATTGGCGGCGCCACTCCTGTTTGCTCAACTCCGGACAAGGGTCGGTCGCTAAGTGCAGAGGTGAAACCGGACGCGGGTTTCCACTTGCAGCGGGCTTCCTTCGTCCCGACATCATGAAGACGCCGCTCCCTTGATGGCGGTATTGTCTGTGCTGGTACTGTCCCTGAGCAGAGAGACGCCAGAGTCTATGGGGGAGGAGGCGGTGCAGTCAATCACCGAGGTCGGTGAACCCTCTCCTGAACCGGAGTCTGTGATGATTTGTGGTGCTGGATCTGTGATAAGTAAAGGAGGGGGACCGACTGTGGGTGGGATGAGGTCTGTGGGAGTCAAAATGGCGGTTTCTGGAGGGGGCGTGGTGTGCACGATGTCCGTAATGGGGAGAATGGTGGAAGACGGTGGCATGGTTGCGTCGTTGGTCTCTGGGGCAGGGGGAGAGGATGGATCCACAAGGGGTGGCAGCTCTGCCTCTATGAGCAGGGAGGGAGTGCGTGGGGATGGGATTGTGGTTGGGGACGGGGGAGGTGGGACGGCATCGTTGAGTAACTGAGGGGAAGAGTCCAACTGCGGCGCGTCGTCAACGTCTATGAGGGAGTTGGGCGGTGTTGCCGAACACACGGCAGGGGTGAGCGAAGGCTCCTCGTATGCTGAACATTCTAAGCGAGCGGGAATGATCGAATCTGTGCTGATGGAGGCGGGACGGTCAGCAGGAATGCTGTCATAGTCTGTGGTAGAGGAGGGAGACGGAGGGGGAGAGGGAGAGGAGGAGGGAGAGGGAGGGGCACCGTCATGCGGGGACAGGGCACAGCCACCTGGAGGCTCCTCGCCTGTTTCTAGTAAACACAGGGGCGTGGGGGCGACGCTCTGAGCCACGGTGGTTATGTCATTGTCCAGATACTCAGGGGACTCTAGCATGTTGGAGGGGAGCGGCTCGATAGTGGGTGTGGTGCATACCAAGATGGAGGTAGGCACGGGTTGAGAAGCGGAGGGAGTGGGGGAGTCCATCGAGGACGTGGTGGGGTGAGGTTCAAGGCCAGGGGGGACGGCGTCCTCATTAACCGGGGAGGCACCACCGTCGTTCGTCTCCAGGACACCGGAGTCAACGTAGGGTTCGACGACATCATCAGTGGTCAGTTCCAGAGGCTCCTCAGTGTTGCCTAGCAGCGGCTCTGTTACGGCTGAGGCCTCGTGGAGAGGGGTGGAGGACAGCAAGTGCTCCTTGCTGGCCCGGATGGAGTTGTCTCGACGTTGGGGTGCCAAGGCGGTCATGGGGATGGACGTCGGCGAGTGCCCGTTGGTTTCTTTGTGCTCCGGCTTGGCCATGCGGACATCATCAGCTAGGGGGCCATGCGCCTCGATGACGGACGGAGCCGTGAGGTCCACAGCGGAGGAGGCGGTGGAGTCCATGGTAGACACGGCGGTGGTGGCGGCCTCTTGCACCCGGGTGTAATCTCTGCCGCTCTCCGATTGGCCCAGCAGGAGGCGCTGCTCGCCGGGCTTTCTCGGGTGGAGGAGGGGCTGGCGGGTGTAGCTCTCGCCGTCGGCCAGGGTCTCTGGGAGCGGCTGGTAGCGCGTTTCGGGCAGCAGGAGGATGCAGATGATGCAGATGAGGGTGCAGCAAGCGAAGATGACGTGGTGGAGGAAGTAGCCCTTTTGGTTGTGGAGCTCCATGATGGGAGCCGTCAGCATGCCGAAGCCTGCGCTGGCGAGGACTAGGCCCAGACCTCCACCCCTGTGGTGGGACACAAAACGCCTTAGGATATGGTGACACACACGGCACACACAACAATCTATCTAAACCAAGGGGGCAGTAATTTGTCTCAAACCACTACAGGCAGCTGAGAAATCCTGTAAAAATTATACATTTATGACCACTTAACTGAGTAATAAAATTAATAGTTGTCTGGGTGAGAGCATATTTAGAGAGAGCATGTGCCTGTGTGTGTGCGTGTGTGTTCACACTGTCATACACACACACACACACACAAACACACATCAAGAGTGCCATTTCAGTACGAAACAGCAGAGAGTGCTGCAGTCCCGCCAAATGTTCCTTAGCAATCGGAGGGATTTCTCCTTGACCATGACCCCTACATGACCACGAGGGGGCGCATTTGAGACGCACTCGAGCTTCACACAGCCCCATCCACCCCACCTTCCCTTACATAAGATGGAATAATGAACATCCAGTGCTGTGTCATGGATCCTCGTGGGGGCACAGCTCATTTGTGCGAGATGTGGATCAGACCGGACGGCAAGCAGCTAGAGTCGCCCGTTTGTTTTTGCGGCCCGGGAACGAATGAGCACAGCTTCCACCTCAGAGCAGGTGGTGGTACTGCTAATCCATCTGCAGGAGCCTGTGATGTGGAGAAATCCAACACCGAGAGGAGAGTCTGTGTGGAGGCTTTGCTCATTGTTTCGTTACCCGGAACGACAACATTTTTGCCTGCCAGATTGTTAAATCGGCTCC
Source organism: Carapus acus (assembly GCA_900312935.1). NCBI lineage: Eukaryota > Metazoa > Chordata > Actinopteri > Ophidiiformes > Carapidae > Carapus > Carapus acus. Next base: position 65,450 of record OMPJ01045566.1, on the reverse strand, counting down.
GCCCTGAGCCAACACTGCAGTCTTAGACGCCATATATCTCCTCGTGTATTTTTATTTCTGCAGATATGCATATTTCCTTACTCCTCCCGCCCAAGTCCTCCTCCCTCCCCAGTCACGCACCAGCCCCTCCACCCCCACGGTGCTCCCTGATGCTGCATCCTCAGCGGTGCGTTTCGGTGGCCTCACCTTATCACGGTGGGTGTGATCTCAGCGCAGAAAAAGATGCTCAGGTTGCTGACGGCGTGGGAGGAGAACATGCCGATGATGGAGAAGGCAATGGAGAAGTTCCTATTCAGCGTGTCCGAGCGCTCTGGGCACGCAGGCACACACACACACAAAAAGGGAGACACAATGGAGATCAACACCATTTCATATCAGTGGAATGATGTCAATAAAAAAAACATCTGTGCACCTTAACTAAGTGACAAATGTTACACACAAACACAAAAACCCAGGGTAGGCCCGGACAAGACCTCAACATGCCAACGCTGCCATTAAAGCAGGGGATCATGAGGACATGTTAGGGGGGATGGAACAAAAGGAGAGACGAGCAGAGGAAACAGGCGAGGATTCCCCAACAATGACGTCGCTCCTTCCTTTCCGCAGGAAAGTGAATGAATAAGTCAACAGCAGACGGGAGTTCCGAGGCGTCCCCGAGGGCTTTGCATCTGGGTGTTTGTACCGGAAACACGGATAGAAAAAAAAACGACAGAGGAACCTCGTTCTTACCTATATTTAGCTGGACGCTGTACTTCCCCAACACTGAAGGGGAGATAAAGGGAGATTCAGGTGAGGCAGGAATCAGCACAGCTTGTCAACACTTGTGTCCCAAACTTCAAAGTACGTGCGTGCGTGTGTATGTGTATGTGCCTGTGCGTGTGAGAAACCCGCGCAGGCCCGGGTTAAACATTACGTAAAGCTCCTTTTGTCGCTGGTTTGTGTGAGGGTGTTGATCATCTGGTGCAATCTTGGCACACATTTACTAAAACAACACTGTCACTGTGTTCCACTCGACGATTAGATACAAATGAGCTTGTAGGTGGTGAGAGTGCGGACACACACACACACACGCACACGCACACGCACACGCACACACACACGCACACACACACACACACACACACACACACACACAGCTGGGGCAACACTCTTCAAGTACTGAAAACATCTAAGGAGAATTTATAGATGGAGGACAAAATACAAAATTTGATTATGCTAACAAGCCTGAATTACAGTCACGGATATTGTTGTGCCATAAACATTTAGATCCTCAGGATGGAATAACATTAATGCGTGAAGGCACATTTCAGTGTCCACTACATCGCAGTGTTGCTTATCTTACTGGATTAAATCATTCAGTTTAACCAATGCAAACTCTGGACACATGCACGCACGCACATACACACTCTTTTCCTCTGATCACACCAGAAATTCCTATAAGTCAGTGGCAGTTACCCTGCACCAGGCTGAGTGCGTGCGCGTATGTATGCCTTAATTCATGAAAAACTCACAGTTGAGCAGGCCCAGCTGCAACAGTGAGGCCAGAGCGGTGATGATCATGAACATCAGAAGGCCGCCCCGTCGGCCCATCAGGCCCACGGCGGGGCACAGCGCCATGCAGGAGGCCACGGCGATGCCCGCCATGGTGTAATAATCTGCATAGAAGTTGTGGAACATGGTTGTGGTCGTCTCCTGGACGTCGTGATCCATCATGCTGCGGGCGAAGCAGTGGTGGATCCCGTAGCCGGTCAGCCTGAGGGGTGAATACATACACACAAAGAGCGAAGATAAGGGGGGCTGAGAGGGAAGGAGGGATCATATGACCCATGAGAAAGATTTGGGGTAAGGGGCAGATTTTGAATATGTGAACAAAAAGAACTCCACGCTCATGCACACATGCCTTGCGAGTGAACACAGACCACACACACTGACACACAAACACGCGCAGTTGTGCTCAATTCTGGCCATCTAATGTTTCATATGGACACAGCTCATGTAAAATTTATGTGGGCGTAGAGGAGTCGCTGCACGCTGAGGCGGAGACACCACAGCCGCTGCTAGAGTTAAAGATCATGTCTGGTGAAGCGAGGAGAGCTGAAATCCAGATTTAGGTGAAAAGAGAAGAGAAGTGAGAATGCGGCGTGACAGCCAGGACAGGCAGACAGGAGCGATGGATCGATGCTGCATCCAGCCTCCTAAACCGCCGTGGAAATCTCCAGTGCACAAAATGGAGCATCTGCCTGGCAGCCCGTGCACACACACACACGCACACACACACACTCTTTCCGTTTGTCTGGTTTCACGCCCTCACACAGGCCTAGATGCTATTATCCAGAGCCAGTTGACACATTCAACACACACTTACGAGTTGATGCAGAGGACCACAATGTTCTTCCATAGGTTCCTCGTTCCGACCATTTTCACAATGCATGTCTTTTTGGGTTTCCGTTGAAGGGCCCTCTGCAGCTCTGCCGAGAAAGATGCAGAGTTTACGGGAAGAGACGACAGCACAGCAGTCAATCAAAACAAAAGCAGAAGAGGAGGAAAAACAACAACAAAAATATGAAGGTGTGTTCTTAATGCATTGCATATGTGTCACGTGATTCATCCTCTTGTGCTACGTGAAACAGGTACAGCAGTAAAAAGCTCACGACAACAAACGGGCACAGTTCCTGAGGACGACGCCCCATAATTGTCGGGCCGTTGCAGATCCGCAGTTCCTGGTTCGTGTTTTTTGTTAAAAGAAAACATGATGCGTCTCTATGGCTTGGTTGCCACAGAGACGCACCTCTGCCTCTCGCAATCACGTCCGCTCCTGTCAAAACAGGCATGTGACGGCATTCCACACCTCGTTTTCAGAGCTATATCCAGCCGCAATACATGACTTAGCCTTCACGCTGGGCCTGTGACTGAGTGAGAAACGTTACGTGCGAGACCAGCGCAAAAACTAAAGCAGAGTTGAACTTATGCAAAGACAGAAATACCCCTCGGCCACACCAGGTGCTAGCATATTTGTTCTCAGTGGCACACCCAGTCACGCTTCACAAGTGATATGAGTTTGACTATTGTGTATAATGACAAAACGAAATGATGATCAATGAATAAAAAGCTGCATGTTTGTCTACATCTCATATTGAGTGAAGATTTTCCCCAAATGCATTGTCATGTGCCATAGAAATGTAGCAACACAGGTCAGTGCGCCTGGGCTCTGTTTAGCATGGCAACAATGGCAGCATCGGCAATGAGGGAGCATCTGACTTCTAGTGCGTCTGCTGCAATTTGCACCACATCCTCACACTCATGTGTTTGGAGGCTGAGCCTGGGATGAGATCGATGGACGTCCCCGGGAGTACCAGCAGGATAATGTTGCCACTTCTCTATCAATGGATCAATAAAGTACCTACCACTACCACCACCACTACACCACCAGAGAGGCAGGCTATGAGCGGCGACTCGGTGGAAGAGGAAATGGATGTAACCTTGTCAATCAGCTGCGGGTGCCATCACAACACAACACAGACGGAGCGAGCAGGCCCTTCCAGACTGTTCCCAGACAAACGCTGCGCCACACACAACAGGACGGCGTGTGCGCTTTTGAATATTTGATGTAAACGGACTCAAATAGCGAGCAAGCGCGGTGGTGATCTTGGCGTTCTTTTGGTACCTGTGAGGATGCCATCGGGGTCCAGCTCTGTGTTCACGCGGTTCTTCTTGGCGATGAGAGCCATGCTCCATTTGGAGCGGCAGTACTGCTGAGTGGCCAGCAGCCAACGCAGCGACTCCGGGAAGATCCTATCGACAAACAGGAGGCCGTTAAGGCAAAATTAAATGTCTTTACGACTGTTATCAGCACAGTGCGGACATCACAGCATCATGGCTCAGCGACGACGGCGGCACTTTGGTATCGGCTGTTGACGCGTCATCGCGTTTCATCTTTATAGTTAATTGCAGCCTCATGATGGGGAGACATTTCAGATTAGACGCCACAGTGGTACAGTACACACACACACAGACACACAGGGATGCGAATTACACACATGAATATTTTAGACCTGTCATGTTTAATTTATTAATGCCGAACACATGCCTTTGAGCAGTTGTTCATCAAATGACAGCGGGACGTTCGGAACTGATTTTTCAGCCCATTTATTTGACATGTGGATCTGTTCCTGATGAATTTGCGCCAGTTGGACATATCGCTTTGTTTACTCCAAAATAGGCGATAAGGCGGGCAAGGAGATTAGTTCCTGCACGCCGTGCATATCCAGTGTTCCACAGATGAGCCAAAACAGTTCTCAGACTATTTGTCCTGAATGTTGCACTCCGTGGAGGAAGTCTGTTATCATCAGGGTAGGAGCAGGTTTGGATTCTGACGCCTCATTGATGCCCAAGGTCACTTAATGTCAATGATCTTATTTTAGTCCGAGAGCAAATACCGTAACTGAAAATCAAAATCCTTAACATCAATCGTTGAACCCCAAAAGATGACTTTGAACTTTGCAGTAATCTCAATGAGAATGTCGGACGCTTGATTTGTCCTCCAAACACACGTCCTCACACAGCAGTCATTCATTTTTCCCCATCACACATTTGTTCGCCTCTGTGCCAGGCATGACCGCTGACCTCCATGATTCTTCTACTAAGGTAATCGCCACCTATCCTCATCTTGGGTAACTTAGCGCAATTGTCTGCGCTTGACCAGAAGTCAGTTTTCATCCATCTCCTCCCTTTTCGCTTCAGATGCAGCCCTGTAATAAAATCTAATTTCCTCAGTCATCCTCCGCCGGCTCCCTAAACAGTAGCTGTAGCACCAGTGCGAACAGGGTAAATGGAGGTGAGTGTGTGGCTATTCATTGGCCAGGTCTGAGCGCGGGCGGGAAAGACGCCGCAGCCCCAGCAGAGGTCGTTGGAAACAAGTCAACGATAAGACATTAAATCTAATACGGCCGGGAATACACGGCGAGGTAGTGTCCTTGAAACCACAAGTTTCTCTCGTCCGTGTTTGTTTGCAATCCATAAATCAGGCTCAACCCACAAAAGCATTCATAGTTAACAAGGTTATACCTGCACAAAAAGAACCGATGAGGGCTCACGCTTTTCTTCTGGTGTCCTGAGGGTACAGTCGCCCCGAACACGCAGAGGACACAGACAAAATGCAGACGTTCTGCTCGTGGATGGGGGCGCTGTTTCCTTACCAGATGTATGACAGCATAAGCAGCAGGGGGCAGATGATGATGGCCTGGAGGACCTGCCAGTCTTGGCAGAGGTACGCCACCCCAGGCATGAGCAGCTGACCGCCCAGCACCACAAAACTGGCCACCATGGTCATGGAGAAACGCCATCCTGGTAGGCACAGCTCAATCCCTGGCGGAGAGAGGAAATCGGATGGACAATGAATGAGTGAACACGTGATGACGGACGCTACGCAGTTGACAATGCATGCAATGTGAGACAACAGGGTCTTACTGCATGTAAATTTGACATTGGGTTCCATTCTTTTTTTTTTTTTTTACACTGTCTG
>OMPJ01045566.1:42878-59909 GCA_900312935.1 Carapus acus | reverse complement strand
CACTGTCTGACACAAACAAGTCACTGAATGAATAACGATAAATCAACACACGCGTCTGAGTCAACAGTCGTCAAAGTGATGAATACAGTCACTGGCACATAAATCCATCATGACACAGCAACCAACATTCTTGATAACATTTAGGCTCTTTACAAGCTCCGATCGTCACCTCAGCGCGGATCATTTTTGATCAATTACGCAAACTTTTGCAGTCGCTGCCTCCTTGGTGTGTTTAAACATGGTAAATTTGTGTCGACGGCGACGGTGGCTCGACCCCTGGCGCGATTGTTTGATCGTTTTATTTGGCAGATATGTGGCCATCCTCAGTCGTCGTTGTGTGACAGTAAGCAGATTCAGACAGTAGGCTGTTGTGAGAGCAATGGAGCGAGAAAGGGGCTCCTTGTACTCCTTTCCCCGCCATCAGAAAGGCACCGATTCATTCGGTCGAACATTAGCATGCACACCACACTGGGCGCCAGCGACAACAGACAGCTCAGCCCTTTTAAACATGGCGATTTGAGAGGACAGTTCACATCAATCCCCAAGATAATGAATAGTCAAGTAAATTCTGGCATGTAAACTCCCTCACTTTTCCACGCCACCGCTCGCCTCGGTGGCCTTCACCGTTACTTTTCCCCTCTGCTGCACTGAGGCTTTTATTCTCAAGGGGCAGGGGGGCCACGCGAACAGTCCCCAGATGGGCCTTTCAAGGTGACGCGGCCGGTAGAATACAGTGGGTGTCGATGGCTTCATTCCAGGGCAAAAGCTTGGAATTTCAATTAGGACTTGCCCCCTTCTGGGGACATGAATAATGGTCTCTGTTCACAGACACTACCGCAGCTGGAATGACAAAGCCAATGAGTGGTCAGCGGGGTGACGGACGCGAGACCCGCTGAGACTGAACCAAGTAACCCCGACTCGGCGCTCTCTAGGGACGGGTTACGCTTCGCCGCTTATGTGCTGTTCGGGGAGTGGAATTCCAAAGTTATGTATGTATCAGATGTCACGCGCGCTGAACACGCCACTCCGCTGTGACTCGAGAGTGCTGCTTCGAGCTATATATAATGGACACACGCATGTGTGACCGGAGAGATGCAACTTTGATGAGTGCAGTGGTGGCGTGCAATTGTTAAGACGATGTGCAAACGACATCTTGGAGACATGTCATGCAGCAGTGGTATGTTAGCAACATTTGTGGAAAATCAGGAGGCCTGAGCTCCTTACTGTAGCTGACCCTAATCTTCTGCAACCTACTCCATCAGCATTCCCACAATGCCGTGCTGCAGCTTGTGCCCCACTGACATAAATCTACTCATAAGTATTCTGATGTCATACGCACAACTCTCACCAAATACGCTTAGCCACTGCAGCCCACAGGAACCACCTAAGTTAATGAAAAAAGTGCGCAACCAGCGTCGGCCGACGAGAAATAATCTGAACCGACAGGTGTGAAAATTCTATAATGAAAGACGGACCCAATGTCCAATTAATAATCAGGATTATCCGCAAAGAGGCTTTAGTCACTTTGCTGACTTTGGCAAAACAAGTATATGATTAACAGCCCCCTGAACAGTCCGCAGCAGTGGACCAGCCGTCCCGTCAAGGAGGCCCATTGTTTTACAGTGAAACAATTCTTCTGTCTACTGCAGGCCTGTGGTGCAGCCACTCCCCGCACCCTTGGGCTAATGTCATGACCTTTTACTTGTCACATGGGCTAATACCATGACATCGCTGCATGGGCCTAAACGTTGGAGCTGTTGGGGAACGATAAGGAGACATGGTGACATTTGGCTCAGTTGAAAGATTATAACTTTTATGCCTATATGTTTAGCCATGGCCAATCTTGTTCTGCATTTCTATTGTTTATTTTGAGCGATGTACACAGAGGCTGGATGGAACAAGTCTTCAGCCATAGTTAGAGTTAAAGCAAGATGTGAATGTACTGTTGATGGCAGATAATACCCAGACGACAAGGTTTTTAAGTATATAGTTTAAAGAATATAGTTAAAAAAAGGAAGAGTGGTTCACAGGCCTCATCCCAACTGTTAGTTTCAAGCAAGTTATATGTAGACTCAGTAGTAATATAGTAATATGTAGACTCAGTGTGATCAAAAGCAAACGGATATGCACTTTAAAATGATGACTTCTGGTGTCGCCACCTGTGCCAAGAGATGCAAAAATCAACCATAATGATTTCTGATTTCATGGCTGCAAGCCGTTCTCCCTATTGCTCACTTCAAAAGTATAGAAATTCCCTCAGCTTTGGCATGGAATGTCCACCAAGCTCAGATAGACATGATGCTCAAGTGTCCATGCACTTGTGGCCACGTATTGTACCTTGATCTTCGTGATCCATGTCAGCTGGAGCAAAGATAGAGTCTGTCAGGGCAAAGTGCAGTATTGTTGGCAAACAGCACGGCCTCGTTTGTGACCTAGACAGCCTGTGGCCTTTGCCTGAGGCCTGTCCAGATCAGGGGTTTTTCCATTACCTAAGGGACAGAGACGGACTCTCCACTACATTTTCACATGAGACGCAACAAATAAGGAGTTGAAAGTACCTCAAATCCACACTCCAGTGAAATGCCTTACTCTCTACCAAGTATTACATGAATTATTACGAGAATCAGAAGTGAACTCAGCACCCAGACTAAATGTGTCAGTGAGCCATGCCACTTTCGGTTTTCACTTCCTCGTTTTCATGTGAAAGGAAAACTTGCTGAACATCGTCCTGATCATGCAATCACGAGCAACAGACCAAAACAACTGGATTCCAAGGACAAAAGTGACACCAGTATTTTGTGACCACAACTGAAGCAAAATGCTCCCACTGTACATATGCTGTGGTGAAATTAAATAGTCATTCTTTATTTATTTACACCTGTGTGTAAAAGCACCTGGAAAGCAATGTCGGGAGTGTGGGGTAAGCACATAGGCTTTGCCGAGTAATCAGAAAGGACAATACTCGGAGACCTTTTTCCCAGAGCGACATAATTACTCCAGATGCTTTAACACGCAGTCAATCTCCAAACATCGAGAGGAAACGTGTGCTGACAAGGTTGGAGGACCTAATTAGGTCAGTGAAGGTAATGTGCGATGGTCCTAACTGCTGCTGACATTTCTTTTAGACTTTCCAAGATGGTGCTGACATCAGGGGCTCTAGCTGTGAATCAGGATGAGATTCAGGGTCCATTTGAGCCACAAACTACTGTCTAAACAACACAGCCCATCCTCCTCAGCAGTGATGACGAACGACGAATGACAAGAATATCAAAGCCATTGATTATTCTATCTCTAGCTCCAAAGAATGCCCGTGAAAAGATCAACTCTCCTAATCTCAATGACTATCTACTCATCAGAAAAAAAGAAGTGCAAAGGTTCTTAAGGTTGATCGATGAAGTCACTGGACTTCAGCCAGGAATTTCTGTTGTGAGATATGGCCCAGTCAAATCTAGTTTGTCCAGTGATCTGGAAGCAGTGTTTGCATAATGCCGTTTGAAAGTGAGGGAAGTGTAGCGTTGGAGAAGCATTAGACTCGAGATGACGAGACTGGAGCGAGACACAAAACAATGGCGCTAAAAAAAATTGTATTCGAACGTAAAGCTCTATCCATTTATCATTCATTTATCACCTCCAACAGGGTTTTGGTCAAACTTTAGAGCAGACTGAGGGTAGTGTCCTCTGCCTTTCTTCTGTGGGGAGATGATTTGCATGTGCCCCATGGAACACACCCTGCGTCCAACCTTAGCTGGTTTGTCAGGAGAGCTTGTATTTACGTCACCGTTGTCTTTATCACTACCATTAAAAGGAACATAGAGCTGTTCGACTGTGTGTCTTGTTTGCCGATCTGACGACAACATCTACTCTGCCAAGTATTACACCATGCACTGTCTAAACCGGCACAGTTTACAGTTGAGCTCCACAAAGGGAGGCTGGCAGACATGGGGACTGGCTTGTCAAGCTGCTCTGAAAACTAAAACGTGACACTGACACAAAGGAATCTATTCATACACAAATACACACCTGCATACATACAGCATACAAACAGTACCAGCCACCCACACAGACTCAAGACACACACACGCCGCTCTGTCCTTCACCTGATAATGCGCGCGCACAGATGAATGAACGCAGCCTTGGGAGGGCAACTCATCACAGGCAAATTAGTTTGCATGGGAGAATTGGATTGAAAACACTCCAAATTAATATCAATAAATGACAAACTAGAATTGTATCACATTATTTGGACACTCATTAAATCAAAAATGAATAATGTGGCAAATTAATATTGATAAGAAAATGTGAGTTACTGCAACATTATTTGAAAGAATATCTTGAATTTAAGAAGTTAACAATGATTCTGAGATTTATCAAACTGCACTATGTGATTTACTGGACAGTATACACATTAACAGGACAGTAAATCACGCACAGTAGGACATTTGATAGGACAGAGACTCTTTGTATGCATGCTTGTGCGTGTGTTGTAGAAACAGTCCTTCCATAACCTTTTTATACTGTGGTTTTGAGTTTCTTTTTTTGAGTACCGTTCAACCCTCGCCTTTATGCACATTGACACAGCAAGAGTCAATACAATATCATGTATTTCATATTGTTAATGTCGCCTCTTGTAAATGCTACGAAATATATAAAAGTCCACATTACAATTGGCTATAGGTATGAATCTGCCAACATGATGGTAAATGTATCAAAGGAGTGAAAGCAAACAAACCACGTGTTTGGTACATTAGTAAGCAGCAATTAGTACACCTGTACATTTCTGAGAAGCAACGACACATTCTGTTTGAGTTGTGGCCGTTACTCTACCCCTGTCACTGCACTCAGACAAATGTCAACTGCACTCAGGCACATGTCAAACATCCAAAAGCCCACAACCTACTCCATCCCAATCGTGTCCTCACTCTTCGATTCTAGATTGCAGAGTGAAATAAAAGAATAATCCCAGATGTTAAATTTCTCAGCCCTGTGTTCACTGCCTCGTCCTCTGTCTCCTTTCTGATTGACAAGTTTTATAATGAGGTCGTTAGACAGCAGCTGACCGAGCTGTGGTATAGATTGCAGCAGTTCAACATAAATTTTGTTCCACTGGCTGACAAATGAGACCCAACATACAAGTCAAGTCAAGTCAATCTAATTTGTATAGCGCCGAATCATAACAGGAGTTATCTCAAGGCGCTTTACAGGATGGAGCAGGTTGTGCTCCTAAGCGTGTTAACAGTCAAGGTCTACGGAATGGACACATAGAGACCCAACATATCCCCTATTAGCGACAGCGGCGAGGAAACCCCCCCCTTAAGAGCAGAGACCTTGGGCAGGCCAGGCTACAGGTGGGCCGCCAACTACTTTGACCGGTTAGGACATACAGTATGAAAAACATCAGCACTTTTACTGTAAATGAATCATTACCAGACCATGGTGCTAAATGGGCTTTGGAGGCAAAGTAATTTTGGTCTGGCCCACATTTCTGTTACTCACATACTGACAAATTAAAAAACAAGCCACCTCTTTTTTCTAGATTTACAGGGACATTTTGTGATACCCTCTCTCAAACCTAAGGTCAAACCTGGACACAGAGGAATTGTAGCCAGATGTCTATGATGTTAACGTTGCAGCCCAAAAACCTCTATTTCTGGCAATTCCAACCAAGGGATGATTTGAACAAACAGTATAAAAATGACATATCTGTTTAATGGCAGTATTCAAACTATATTATATGCAGGTCCCCTGCTGATGTTTGTCATGGAGTTAAAAGCTACTGTATTTGGATAAAAAATTGCAATCCAATAAAAGATTTAACGTAACCAAATGATTCATCTTACAGAGACATCTATGTGAATTGGCACATGTTTCGTGTTGCCTTAAGACAGCGAAATAAAGCATGAAACCATGAGTGACTCTTAAGTGTGAGAAACCTTTGAATCAAGAACACATCCTTTTATTGTTGTGTGTTTTTTAGATTGTCACAGTCGCAACCATGCAGGCGCCATGTGAGTCACTGAACATGTGTGTCTGAGGATAGTCAGCCAAAAGACACATGACTCTGTCTGTCAAGGATAGATGTAAGTCTCTGGGGCCTTTTTGTTTCTCTACTTTTGAAAGCACACACACAGAATTGTCATGTAGCGACAGGCCACGTGTGATTAAACCTACGAAAATGCATGTGGTTAAAATCCCCCCCCACCCCACTGTCCTCACATTTGGATATAATAGAGGATGCTAAGAAAAGCCAGATGATGTGCTGAAAAACAATATGACGATTTCATTTCATTACAAATCTAGGGTGGGGAATTCCATTTAGAACCATAATTAATAGCAGTTCACATCTGGTGAGCCTGGGTAACTCTTCATCACCATTACATCATCACCTCGCCAAGACAAAAAGTTCCTATCCAAATGAACCGGCGGGTATCCAATTATTAGGCGGTAGATGCAAGAAAAGACAAAAACAAGTTCCAGCACAGCGCCCCGTCCCAGAACACAAACACTCAGCAAAGCAAGCTCGTATGACTCAGCTCGTCGATGTGTGTGTGTGTGCACGCACATGCCTGTATATGTGTCAGGCTCTGTGGGGCTGCGGTAAGGCCCGAGATGTCTGGGCTGTACGTTTACTGAGAGAATAAAAAAATAATATTCATTTGCAAGAACTACCGTAGGCTGAGCTATAAGCGCCCGGGCCTCGCATCGCCTTGCCTGAACAGCATTACGCTGCATTAAAAGGTAGCACAAACTGATGGAGCACGTGGATATAAATAGCAGCGCTGCATCCGATGACTCTCTATAAGATCACGGCTTCACTCTCCATTGCCATTATGCTTTAGAGCCAACATAGATCAATGTGGCGTGATGGGATGATGCATCGGTCTGGAAGGTTCTGGGTGAGACAGTCTCGTGTTACCATACAGCAGCACTTCGTCATGACGTGCGATGAGCAACCTTGTCACAGTGCATGACAGTCTAGCACCCTGCCGAATCTGAGACAACAATAAGGATTGCAGTTGCAAGTCTCACTGTCTTATCAATCAGCATTTATTTATCTATTTTTAGCTCCTTTTTGGAAGCCACCCATTGTAGCTTGCGTAGGCTGCCGCTTCTCAGGCCACGTGTTGCGTCATGTAAGCTGTGCAACTGGGGGATGGATAAACCCAGCAAGACATCTTGCAAGCACAGAGTCAAATCAAGTGTATTTGTCAAACAGGATATTACACACGTTTCAGCAGGCAGCTCAATCCTAAAACAACAGACAGAGGCTGTTTGTGGCAAGTCTTTGTTGTTGTCATCACCGGGGGATTAGCAACTCATTCCAGGTGTACCGCTGTAAGACATCAACCTGGTACATCATCTCTCTGTGTAAACACATCGAAAGTTGGGATTTGGTGGCGACAGTCCGTGGTAAGCAGAGTCAAACATGGCTGGCCGCAAAGAAGAAGTCGTGTGGGTACGGTGCTTCTGATGCAGAAATGTCATGTGACCGACAACTGATCCAGTAAGTCAGACAGCCAAAACATAGCTGAGGACCAAACTGAGCTCAACAGAACCGTTGCTTGCAGGCTGCGAGAGTATACAGCGAGTGCTTCAATCAGTGATTCCTAAACAGTAAACCCTGGAATACTGTGTTTTTGAGTGCTTGTCAGTACAACACACATGCCATCACACCAGCACTGCTGCAGTTGTGTCAATACAGAGAGGCTGAAGGGAAAATATCATGTGACAAAATGCCATAGGACATGCAATCAGAAACAAGGGCAGCAGTCTGGTGTCTGACTCTAAATATAATGCTGCCTGTCAATGTTCACAGCATATTTGTGAGAGTAAAGCCTACAGCTGGGTGCCTCTGAATGCAAAACCACAAAGATTAACAACAATACGCCCCTATGGTGGAAATCTTGAACCAGTCTTGGTGAGGAAATATGACAAGGTTGAACTAAAAGATAATTCGAAAATTAAAATATTTTCAATTGCGCCATATCCAATACTCTAACAGGGAAAGCTGGATGGTGTACAGTGTGTGCCTTAATTTATTCTCTATCGTAATTTTCCACATTCAATGACCCCAGCAGAGCCTTTGTTTATGCTCGATACAAACGAGTCAGCTTTGGTTACACCACTTGGTTCCACGACCAAGTCCTCACACATCATGGGCCTGGGAACAAGAAAACCACTATTTGGCTTTTACAGAGCAGATGGATTATCTATTGAGTTACAATCACAAGTCTATCACTTAAGCTGCTAAAAATGCTGAAATAAAATATATCTGGGGTCTGAAACAACACCAGATAAAACAATACAACCTGTCAAAGACACTATTGCAGTTTTGCTAAAACACAGTCATACACCCATAACAATCGTGTGATGGAATGATAATGTAAGAACTGAGTGAGGAAAAAAATATGGAGTCACAAAAGACTAACAACACAACAATGATTTTCTGTCTAAAAATTACTCTAATCTCTCAATCTAAACACTATCAAACACAAGATTTGTGCCGTTCTCTGTTCACGCACACAGTCAGCTCATTGAACCATCAGTCCAATTTCTATTTTGCTATGGCCACTCAACAACCCTGTTGTGCCACCCGTGCGAGGAGAGTTTTATAGCTTGTGCTGTATATCTGTACCATTTTCTATTGTCCCCTCAAAGTGAAAGGGAACAATAATTTGTAAGCAAAAATCAAATTTTGGGGGGTGAATGACAGCTGCCATTGTGGTGTTTTCCCACTATCCCCACTGGTTTATCGTCATTACAATAAATAGTATTATATGAACAGCTCTTGTGCAATAAGTAACATGTGCAATGTGCAATATTAGACCTACCATGTGCAATGAGAACACTCCGGTTAATCTTACTTCATGACACAATACAAATTTCTGTAATGACAATCAAGATTTCCTGATTCCCGATTCCACGAGCAGTCTCTGAGAATGACACTTCATGAACCAGTGAACCATGAACCCACTTTACTCTTTCAAGTTATTTTCCATGCATCCGATGCATCATCTTGGTTGCATTTACATAAATTTACTGACTTGGATGTAGCAGATGTAACATGAGGGCTGCAGAGCGGGGCGGAGGGACACACATAGAGCCAAGTGATGAATATGTTACTGCGGTGGCGATGCAGAAAAATACCGTGCCACGGCGAAATTATGGGATGTGTGTTAGGTTCCATTCCCAAGGGCCGGGTCCATGAAAGGAGAATGGATGGTGACGTCAAGTTCATTTCAACTTCTATGAGATACTTCCCACGCTGTTTGCACATGGCTCCCTCTGTCTGACCCTCACCCCCTTGTTCCGGGAGGAAGACTAAACGGTCCATCTATTTTGGGAGTGTGGCGAAGCTTTCCAAGGTATACGGTGTAGAGCAAATTAGAGTGACAAGGACATAGAGCACCCCCCAGCCCCCCTACGCTCCCTCCCTTCCCTTCCAACCCACCGCATCCCCCACTTCACTCTCTAGCCGCCCTCTGCCCTGGTCAATTACCGCCAGCAAAGAGGCTTTTAAGGATCCATCGCTAAGACCAGAGTGTGCATGAACTGCAAGGCCAATTACCAGGACGCCATGAACAGTCCCTTCTATGTCATCTCTCGCAACTACCACAACATTTGCAGATGATTGCTCATTTAATCCTTTGCTGTGCCTGGGGATTCGTGCGTCAACAGGGGGGATTAATCTCTATGAACATAATGGAGCATCTACACACGTACATGATGAGTGGAACTCGTGTCTGCCTGTTACTACAACATGTGCATAAGTGCACGCACACACGCACACCTCGTGTCTTGGCTAGAAGAAAATACGAGACGGATGTGTGAGTATACACTTTTAAAATTACACACATCCAGAGAGGAACACAGAAAATCTGCTCACTGCGACAAAGCCATTTGTGTGTAGAGGCCACAGACAAATGTGTGTGGGATTTTTTTGTACTACAGTTTCACTTCTCTTCAGTTTGCGTGTCATGCTGTTGCCTATTTTTCACAAAAACTTCATTTCTTTCTCACTATGACAGACAAATTATCGGCTCCTCTTCACTTTTAACATGTGATGCATGATGATAACACTGGTTAGCTCCTTGAAATTGAGCCATTTCGAAATGAAACCTGTGTGGTGTAGTTCATGATACGTGTGGCTGTTCCTTGTGAAAGCCTGTGATTAATGCAAAAACTCAACCAGGGCCAAGTAACAGTGGACCTCCCAGATATCTGAAAACTAAAACCAATTTCCTAAGTGGACAACATAAAGAGGGCACGCTGGATAGTGAATCTGTGGGGAAAATTACGGACTTACTGAGGACATAAAGTGAAAGCGTAATCCCAGCCAAGCAGAAGCCCTCAAAGAAGCGCAGGGTGCTGAACATGGGGACGTTGACAGAGAAGGCCACAGTGAGACCAAACACCAGCATGAAGAGCACCGATATGATCAAAACCGGGTGGCGACCAAACCTGGAAAAAAGAATATATTGATTTGTCATTTTGTCAGTTACAATTATCAGATTGTACAAGCTTGAACTTACAGTCACAGAAATAAATTGCCTTACCAGTCAGCAAGGACTCCAAACACCAGGTAACCAAAGATGGAGCCCACTAAGAGTGAGAACTTTGCGATGTGGACTTTCCATGCTGAATCGCACACCAGGCTCCACTGCAGAAAGATTTAAAAATGAAAGTGAACAAACAAGAGTCACTCCAACACAGAAATTCAGGTACAAATGCTTTCAATTCAATTTGACAACGTCAAGCACATTTACCGTCTTTAGAAATAAACTCATTATTCAAAAGGCCTCCCACCATCTGTCCTCCTAAGGTCTAATAGTGCAAGTGCACTCAAGTGCTATTTATCTACCTGTCAGCCATGTCAAAATAGGCCGTTATTTTCTTTTCATTGCTGTAAGCTGTCTGTCTGTGACACCAGTGCTGTGACCCCGTCTTTCTAATTACTCGTCAAACTAGTGGACAGAGGGAGGAAGGTTGACAATTACGGTCGCTGCTTGCAGGACATGCGTACGCTCACTCTGAACAAGTCTCCAGTCCATCACAGGGGCAAGAATATAGAGACAATGACATAAATAAGACAGTCCACACAGAAAGGCCTCCGGTCTGGACATGGAGCCTGAAACCATTTGACAGTTCTGATCTAACACAATCATATTGACAAAATTGGTGCAGTTATTCGAGTTGTTTCTTAATCATACCTTTGTGTAATGCATTTAATAAGAGGCCAGTTTATTTCTTACTATGCCAAATAATATCTTTCTATCAAACATTTCTGGTTTAATGACTTAAGGAGGGAGAATTGCTCTTTGTCACCTTCTTTACACCTTCATTAAATCTGGCTGTAAGTGAAAATACTTAAGTAAGTGACAATAACCTTGTCTCAGCAGAGAGTCACTGATCATGGGGACAAAGAAAGGTTAAAATCACGAGGGGTAGATTATTATCATTATCATAATCATTAATATCATCCAAATTTTTAGGAAAAGGTTATCATAATTCAGTGTAAGGAATGTAATTCTAAACTCAGTGTAAATTCAGTATGCTAACAATCTCCATGTCATAAGTCATACTTGGGAAAATCCTGTCATGTCCGGTCATTACCCTTACCACAGTGACCTGTTAAAACAGGAATGGCAGGATTACCCAGAGCCACACAGCGATCATATGATTCAAGCATGCTGCTCATACGGGCGTCTAGCGTCAATGTCAGCACAGCATAAAAAAGAAAGAAAGAAATGAAACGACAGCAAACAAGTGCCTGTTGCACAATTTCCGAGACAAGCATGGGTCATCTGGGACTTCTACAAAAAAAAAAAAAAAGCTTGTGTGTGCAATGAAACTCTGAGTCTGCAGATGCATGTGGATGCATAACAAAGTGATGACTGAGCAGAAAAAGGTATCGGAGGGAGGCTACAGAAAGCTGACCAACATTGTGTCAGGATTCCCAAGTCACACGCATGAAACAAAGCTGCCATTTCTGAGTGATATCATCACAGTGCTTAACCACGCAAACCCAGTGAAGGCTGGCGTACTTTCTGAAAGTTAGCACAACATGTATTATCAAGCTGGTGACTCCAGTCCAGATTAAACAAAACTATAAATGAATAGCCTTGTTACTAATGGGAAAAGTGGCAACATATACATAGAAGAGCCACTGCTTTGGGTTCAGAGAAATTGCAAAAATAGCGCTGTAGCTCAAAGGGAGACAGCCTATGGCACTTGTAACTTCATGGTTGTTGCATTCTTGTTCTTGATATGTTTGGGGGAATAATGAGCAGTCTATGTGCAGGGAGCTGTGTGCACGCTGCAACATAGAGAATTATTAGATAACTATCGGGCGTAATGCAACACAGAACTTGCTGGGGGAAATCTGAAGTCCAATCCCACAGAGGGTGTTGGTCAGCCCCTCACCTACCACCGGCCACTCCGACACAGCGGGCCTCATTAGCCCAAATAAAGACGCCGTCGGCTGCAGCCACACACTGGTGCACCCGATGAACTATAGAGCAGCTGGTGGGGGATTAAAGACGGGGACTTTGGAGAGGAGAGAGGGAGCGAGGGGAAGGAAAACACTAGAGGACAGAGAAACAGGAAAGCTCTCACGACAATTGAATGGAGAGCAGATTTACGTACGGGTGGGGAGGAAAACAGAGCAAAGAAATATGGAGAACAACGGGGCACACATGGGAAATTGCGATGTGCAAAAGAGAGCGGTGGAGATGCCTAAAAGCAGTTGTGCAGAGAGCGTGGCAGGCGTGAGGAGAGAGTGCTGCATAGTTACTGCCTAGCAACAGACTATTGCTGTGGTTATCAGTCTCCTTCCACTTCCAATTGTATATTCTAGAGCTACCGCCTCATCCGTGGCCCGAGTCAATATTGTCACGGTAGATGGGATAATTATGAGAATCTAGGGGAGTAAAAGAGGGCCGAGCAGGACGGCAGACACAGCCATAAATATAAGATACATTCCCAAGCAGGCAGCTGTGGCAGAGAAGTCAAAAAAGGTTAATAAAAAAGTCTCTGATCATAAAGTTGGAATATATCGCACCACTTACTTAGGTATGGTGGAACAATGTAGAGCGACAGCAGCTCAAACTGTGGCCATTTTGAACGCTGAGCTCTGTGGTAATAAAGACTGACTGACACACTGTGTGTGAGGGATGCATTTTTTCGTATTTTACAGCATCAACAGATACAGACAAAACAAACAAGAGCAGACCAGATAATGCAGTCACACTGACAGTCAGTGCACAACAGTGGTTCAAATAGACATCTTGATGAAATCGTAAATGTCATCAAAGGCTAGGAGTTGCTGGATTGGATTAGACTGACTGTTCAATTGAATTCGTTTTCTTTTTGATTATATCAGTTAACCTTCCGCAACTGAATTACCACTGAGTGTATTGACTGGGGACTAACACGTTTAACAGGGTGGGCGACTGCTGCTGCATTATGTGAGGAGCCAGATGGCGAAATGCTGTGC
Source organism: Carapus acus (assembly GCA_900312935.1). NCBI lineage: Eukaryota > Metazoa > Chordata > Actinopteri > Ophidiiformes > Carapidae > Carapus > Carapus acus. The sequence goes on along the minus strand of OMPJ01045566.1, from coordinate 46,417 downwards.
ATTCTAATATTGACACTTTTGTGTGCTAATGAGCCGAAGCTACTTCTTTGACCTCCGCAGCGATTTGAAGTGGAGGAGAGACGATACATATCCACAATCAGCAAAGCTAGATCCTGCATTCCAGAACTTAATCCTTGAAATAACCCTGAACCCGGACCAAAGGTCAGACACCCAACAACGCTCACCCCTTGCTCTTACAAAGTAACGCTTATCAGAGACGAGGCAGCAGCACACACTCCGTTTTGCACAAACAGGGCCTCAGCAGAGTTTTATCTTTTAGTCACACAAGTGTCTGTCGCTGCAGCTGATGCTCTGAGCAGTTGTCATTGTGTGCTGACTGTGTATCTGTGGTGGGGTCATACACCCTTGACAGCTGAGACCGTTTCAAACCGTCTCACACTGATCCAGAGTCTGTGGAAGGAGCTAACCAGCTGGGTAAATAGTGCGAGGGGACACAGAGCTCAGAGGCCTGGACGGGTGTTCAACTACAGTATCACCTTTCAGATCTATGGGTGTGCAACCTCCATCACAGTGATACTGGGTCTGGGTGTTCATGGAAATGTATTTTTACAACTGATTTCTTTATCATTTTCATACCTTGCTGAACCCATGAGGTAACATTAAAATACTATAGTGCAGTATATTACAGTGGCCATTTTCTTGGGTGCAATGGTATGTTGAATACAAGCAGCACAAGTAAGACCCGTGGAAAAAGTGTCAATTATTTGTTGTTGCAACACACAGCCAATTCGTACTACTTTGTCCACCACATAAAAACAGTGGTACGACACTTGTATGACACACTGAGATGTAAACGGTTCATCAGCTTCAAACTTGCTGCCAGGGTTTATTACATTAAGGAGGAATATTATAGGAGAACAGCTGTGGGCAAATACAAGCGTTGCAGTTTGAAAAAAAGAATAATCACGTTATATGTCATCGGGGTAGTTTGCTGGGAGACTCTAGCTGCCTCGGAGTAATGATACATTCTCCTTTCGATGGCTCAGTCCAATTAAGATGGACCCTGAGGAGAGCTTTGACTCAATTAGACAGGGGCTCCTTAGCCATCCTCTGCTGCACTCCAACCTCTGCCATCTCAGTCAGGAGGAGCGAGCAATTCTGGGGCCCAACAGTCACAGAGGGTTAAGGAGTGTTTGTGCATTTGCAGAAAAACTCATTTCCTTGCTCGCCTCACTCCGGACTCGACCGTGAGCGTTTATGCCGACGCAATCCAAACACACAGGGGGTGGGGAAAAAAAAGTACCAAGTCATCACTTCCTGCAGTCGTGTCAGTGCGTCTGTTCGGACAGTTTTGACTGAGATCACAAGAAAAGGAGGGGCAGAGAAATGGAAGAGCACTTTTTCCCTTATTTTGGCTGCATTTACACATTGTTTGCATGCCACCTGATTCAGTTACTTCCATTGCCGACTGTCAGCGTTTGTGTCGCACAGGTCACTGCAGGACACCGCGACACACTTTCCTCAACGGCTTTGCTTCGTCATAGATCTGCAGTGTCAACATGACATTCTTGGTTTGTGTGTGCAAGCACAGCACAAATGTCATGATCTACGGGTCACGGGCCACTCAGCGCAAGACAGTTGGCCCAAACATTTTTCGACCCTGTGACTGATGGAGTGACTGAGGAAAACAATGACAATATAAGGCGTAACTTTTGTCTGCAGGTGGGGAGCAGCTCTGGCATTCCCGCTGTTCCGACATCACCTCCCACGCACGCACAGAAAGAAGGATTCACAGCGACCTTTCAAAGGAAAATACCAGAGCTGCCTTGGGAGAGCTTCATTTCAAGACATTATCAGTGGTAAGCAGATGTTCTGTGGGTATCACTGAACCGAAAACCTTCAAGCGAACCACTTTCAGATCAATCTCCCGCTGATAAGCCTCTGACAGAAGAGAATAAAAATACTTTGGAATGCTTAAGTAACGTAGAGTGAAATCAGCTAATGTGTTTTACTTTGTGATGCAATTGCATCCCTTTAAAGCATACAGCTACCCCCCTTCCATCCCCCTCCCCCCACGGCCAGACCAGACCACCCCATAAAATAAAATTTGAGCCGGCAGAGTGCACAATGGAAGAGGAGACGATGGGCGTAACAAGATAGAAAATACATTCTCCCTCTTTAAGCTCACATTGTGCAGAACAAGTGATGACTGCAGATCCAGTGTGTGCTCTCCACTGGAATATTCCACCACTATATTGACAGGAGGAGAGATAAACTGACGAGCAGCAGGGGTATATTTGAAAAAGGTCTTGACATACAGAGCTATTAGAATATCACACTGCTGTTTGGTGAGGGCTGCAGATAAGGGAGGGTGATGTTTGGCCAAGGAAGGGAGCGCATTATTCTTTACAGAGCAATAACGACCTTTGCTCTCAATCAAATGTGCTTGCTCCATGTCTGTTGGGTCTGTTATGTCATGACCACAAGGGGTGAATTCCGCCGGCCCCGCTCGTCTTTCTCCACCCAGCGTGTCAGTGTGGTGGCATCTCGGTGCATCAGGTCACACTTGGATCAGCTGTTGCGATGAGTCAGTGTCAGCACGACATCGCCTTCTGTCGAAATCTGTTTTTTAAACGTTACATCGTACATCGGAGGATCTAATGAATTTCTAAAGATCCTCCGATCGCGCCGGGAAACATGCACAAGAGGTGCGATATAAACCCACGTCGTCATAGCGGCACCCTTACCGGAAGCGGCGAAACCATGCAGAGTGTGTGCGAGGGAAATCATCCCTAACACACACACGCACACACACACCCCAGAATGCGCCGTGCTGAAGGCGCGTCTCTAGTGTTTCCCATCTGAACCGACGGCCAGAATTTCTCTCCCTCATCACCTTGGATCGATTCCGGACGGGCATCGAGCCAAGGTGGCGAGAGCAAGCGGGCAGGGGCGGATTCACACAAAACACATAGGGGTGAGAATGAAAAGCGCATCCTCCAAGGTGGACCGCTTACCTTTGTGACCACATTCTGCACAAGTCCCGTGTGCAGCTCGAACGTCCATTCCTTGCACATACACTGCGTGCCGGCCGTGTCGTTGTGGCCGCCGTAACTTCCATTGGCATAAATAGAAAGTGGACGCGCGCTGCTGTTGTTGTTGGTTAGATTGTGAAACAGCGCAGAATGATTTCGAACGGCGGTCACATTTGTTGTGTTCGCCGGCGGCTGGATGCATGTGTTGTTTGGCTGGGCGAGGAGGAAATTGTCCGAGTACTGGCTGAATCCAATAAATATCGCCGGGATCCAAGTGAGGACGATCAGCTGTTTCTGGTACTTCCCAAATCCCCCGAGAAATGGCAGAACGCTGCCGTCGATCCGTGTCAGCAGCCCCGGCGACGTGGTTTCGGGGGACACGAATCCGTTCTCCGGCTGGTGATCCTCCCTTTCGAGCTGCACCACGGCCATCGCGTTTTGGCTCGCAGATGCCAGCGTTGTGTCGAGAAGCCGGGGGTTGCTGCGCTTACACCCCCCCACCAACCCCCCCGTCGACTCCACAATGCGTCAATGGGCCCCACC
>OMPJ01045566.1:18523-42842 GCA_900312935.1 Carapus acus | reverse complement strand
AGCTCCGACGGCTGGAAGCCGCCGTGCGCAGTCAATCACAGGAATGGAGCGAAGGCGCACCGCCCGTCAGGAAGCACTCGTCCCCGGCGTGTGTCTCGGCGTGGCGAACACCCAGCGCGACGATCCGCGTTGTGCACACAAATAAACGCCGGCGGCGGCTAATTCTGGACTCATGAGGCGAATAGTCTCCCTCCTCCTCATCCCCGGCAGGGCGATTCATTTGCTGGCTGCCGTCGCTGGGCTGTGGCGCGGCCGACGGACGCGTTTCCTGTAAGCGCCACAGGTAACACACCTGCCAAGTGACGGGCCCGCGCCTCTGGTATTCCAGCCCGCGTCCGCCGTCCAACATGGCCACCCGAGGTAACCCTGAGCAAACAACACGAGCCCGGGCGGCGCGGCCGTAAAGTAACGCAAACGCAAACAATAATGAAATAAATGGCCGCTCTCCGACCGGTTACATCGAGGAGACGTGTTATTTATGACCCCATGGTATGCGGCTTTGTTTTTACACGAAGACACATAATTCAAACCCATTTTTTGCCTATCCTGTACGAGGCGCGGGCATGCCAACTAGTGTAATCTACTGAAACTGCAATGAAGGTCGTGATCTAAATTTTTGAAACTACGAGGTAGTTATTTCCTCAAAGGTTGCGACGTTTCACCCAGATTTTTGTTTATGTGTTTCGATCCTTGACTTCGCCTCTCACGCAGTCAAAATCTAATCATGTAAAATGAAGTTCATGGTCACCACTATTGATAATGAACTTGATTACTAAAGTTACAACACATACACGTATACTGCTCGAAAAGACAGTGTTTTTATTCAAGACTTATGGCGATTTTAAGATATACCATTGCTGTAAACCCCCCACGCCCCAATTCTTGTGTTTCTCCTGTCGTTCAAGTCTAAACCTCCACATCTTTCGAATTCATAAACACTTGACAACACAGACAGAAATGGGAATTCTGCCCACGTTTTGTGTGTTCTAGTGTAACTTTAAAAAAAACCTGAGGCGCAGTTGGCAGTCTTGGTGCTAATATTTTCGTGTCCTGTTAGCACGGTGTCATATTACTGAGCCAGAATTTGAATATAGTCAAAGCCACATAGATTGTATCACCTGTTTTCCGTCACAGGCAATGTGTATTTTTCAATTACGGTCCCAATAGAAATAGATAAGAACATGTTTTGATTCAGCGTTTTGCAGGTAGGTCTGTCAGATTTCTTAATATTGTCAATTTCGATTCGTTTTGAACTGATTCTTTTTCATGGATTTCGCACAAAATAAGATTGTTATCCAACTGAACAGATCATTGGCCATATTTTCATTTCTAAAGTTAAATGTTTTTCCCCATCGTTTCTCCACAGTTAATGGAAGGTGGAAAAATGGCATGGCAGACTGTGAACTACTCGTTCACAATGTATCAGCATTGATTGGTAGCACATAAATATGTAATGGCCTTTTATCTGTCTCTACATTTGAACGTGGATCATTAAAAGTACCCTCTCGGTCTATGTAGCAATGCCTCACTCTTCTGGCTGATGTGCGTAAGTGCAGACATCTGACAAAACATACAAGGTGCCGTTTTAGAGAGTTAAGACAATTGTAAAATGTGCCAGCCAGCAGAACAGTATGCAACGTGGACTTGACATGATTCAGCAAGTTGCAGAGCCACAAACCCACCAAACATGTTGGAGCGCGTCCCGTCAAGCGTCGGCCAGTCTTCTTTAGTGACACAATACTGACATCTACTGGCAGGTAGGGTAATACTCTACTGTAGTGTTAAGTTTTTATTGTTTTTGTAGGCCTTTTGAATTTGTCAAATTGACTCGTTTAACAATGAAATACTGAGTGATTGGTTGAATTGTATGAAGATGTGAAGAGTCAGTTTTTTTTCCCCCTTCAAAAATCAATGATACAAAAAATGATTTTCACATTGTCTATTATCTATGTTTTGGGATGCCGCAAATAAAACACTAATGTATACAGTATATTGTTTACTATCTATTGCTACACGGTGTGTAACAATAGTCGGCACAGCTGAATGGCACGGTGTGATTGGTATTCGGATCAGGGCTGAGTCAGACAACAAGGCGTAAATCTGCAGTGAGAGCAGAGCAGTGTGGGAATGCGTGCCAACAGAAACCGGTCGGCCATTGTGCCCACACACTTTTTCACGCTGTTAGAATATAAACCTGCTTGCTTCCCTCCTTTAAAACTGCTTTAGGTGTGGTAGGGATCCGCCCCTACCTGACGCCATGCGTCAGTGCTTGCGCAAGCGTTCTTGGGTTTAGGATCTCTGTGTTTCAACTTGGCTGGTTACACATGAGGCGTAAAACTGAAACAAATGGGTGTGGCATCAGTTTTCACTCAGCACTCAGCAATTCAACGGCATTGTACTTTGAACAAACTATATTTCTCACTAACTATATTAGCCTCAGCTCTCCTCATGTGTCTGTGAGAATGAAAATATTTATAATGCATCAATTCTCAAAATATATCTCAGGCATTGGACATTCAAGGTATCGGAGTAAGTTTTGCTACTAGCTGCTTATTTAGATTAAATTGTGTTGTAAAGTCTCACCCTTCTTGATATAGAAAATAGCTTTGTGACTGCAAACATTCTCTCAAAGTCCACAGTAGTGGAGATAGTGGTAAACAGAATGATTTATTATCTCAGGTGTGCATTTTGTGTACACACTGCTCATTCACACAACAATGCATCCACAATCAGCATGTCATTCTAGAGAGAGCATTTATTGAACGCTCTCGCCGATAAGCAAATGTGGCGGGAGATATGTACACCACCCCAGACAATAGTAGATCATGGCCAGTGATGTTGGCTTTGCCAACTGTTTCTCCTCCTTGGACCCAAAGTAATTGTCATCAAGTCTGTGGGAAAACATCCTTATTTTTTGCAATGAGTCACTTTGTCCCTTTCTCTCATTTGACTCAAGAAGCATTACTGCATCGGTGTCTAGAGTTTTGAGTGTGAGTCACAATATTTGTATGTCTACAGGTAACTAGGAAGTCTGATATCAAGGCAGGACTTGACCTAAGCAATAATGCAGGTGTGGCAATGACGATTGTCGGCAGTGTTTTTTTCAAAGTTTACTCGATGAATGATGTCACTGTCATTGCCTGGAAACGATATCTCATGTGTCTGCAGGTGTAGGCGCTCACACTCACTCTGAATCATCAGAGAACACATCAGCCAAGACTTCACTCTCTCTTAGTCCTTTATTTCTCACGTATTGCACATTGCTCACGATTTTTCCGTTGTGTCCCCAATGGCTGGTTCAATATTTACAAAATAGATTTTGTTGTAACATGCACGTGTACAAACAGGCTTGTCGTGGGCTGTGCTACAACTGGTAGTTGGGCACGCTGAATTAACCCTGGAGGCAAACGTCATGTTAATCATTTTCCATCAACAGCAGGGACTGTGACAGCCTTTTATCACCCCAAACTTATGTATACCAAAACCTGTATCAATCAAAATGGATAATCCAGACATGTATGTTGTGCCTATGTGGGGTGATATAGAATAAGTCACGGGGCAAGTGGCCCAATGCATGATGACAGACAGGTATTGTGAATTTAGATGTCACAGTGGTGTGAAAACACGTGACAAAATGTCCCAGCCTTACAGTGTGTGCCACACCTATTGATATCTGTGGTGAAACGAGGCCAGATAATTACCTTGTAGGACGACTCGCAATCCGTGTAAGCACCAACAGAAAGCAAACAAATCTCCTGCAATCTCAGAAATTATGCTCTTGACTGTTTGTGTTGTTGTGCACAAAACACCCACTCTTGGGCAAAGAACACCCACATTTCACTAGATCTTTCCTGCATGCAGTGGCTGTGTGGGAGCTGTCACGGCGACGGGTATTAGCCCACATGTTAAGTCTTGCTGTTTGGTTTGTTTACAGAGAGCATATCACAAACCAAAAAAAAAAAAGCACACATTACGCACCTGAGTCTACAGGGAGAAAAATGTTGGGTGTGCCTGAGGGTGGTGGCGATTCGTGTGTGACAGGCCCAGCAAGAACTGTGCTTGTGTGTGTGCAGAGTGAATGGTTTCTTCCACTGTTGTCGTTTGTTTGAAGCAGATCTCACGAGCTGTACTCGACGACCAGCGAATGGGGAATCACCCACTCACACTGGCAGAGTCATAAATGAAAGAACAGTAATTCTTCAAAGACCAGGCAGTTCCACTTTAGGGCGTTGGCTTCTCCTTACCAGATTGTGCAGTGCGCCGCTTGTCCATGACCCTGCCCCACCCGCATTTTCCCTTGTTCCCTTTCCCTGTATGGTATTGTTGAAAATGCTTTGACAAGCTCGGACTACAACACCAGAGGGCACAATACAATACCGTGCAATCGTTTAGACAGTGCGGCATTAGTACCTCTCCAAGGCCACAGACTGCTATCCTTATACCACCCTGAAAAATTTCAGACCAAATAGTGTGATATTTACTTCTCATGACATTGTTTGGTATGTTAATAAAAATCCATGTATTTATCACCCTATTTCGTGATTTATATATCATCTCACTTCTCTTATATCTGAATGCGTGTGTTTGAGAACCCACGTTTGTGGGTGCAAACATGCTGGTTTGTCATTTATTTGTAAAAGAATACAATGTTCGTTTTGTTCAATGTTGGGATATGGGTGAACCCTCCCTAACCTGCCTGCTTTAACTTTTCAAATACCTGGAAACGCCTACCACATGTATGTGCTGGGATCCACGCAGGGCGAGACATTGGATATAAAGGCTAGAAATGTGAAGGAGGGAGGTTGGCCGTTTACTGTAACAGTAGCATCTCTGTTCCAGTAAAATGTTGACCTCCGTCCAGCTTCAAGCTGCTCTTAACACAAAGTTCTCAAACTCATTGTGACCTCAAGAATTTTGAACCCAGAGCGACAAATTCTTTGCTACAACCCCATCTATCTTCCCTTACCCCAGCTGGGTGTTAGGCGTGTTAACTGCTGTGTTTGCCAGTGCCATCATCTGAGAACCATCTGAAAATGGCACACGTTAGAGGCTAGACCTCATATGAACCCTGGCTTGATAGAAGTATGATACTCCCAGCAAAGGATTAAGAACTCATTTTCAAGATAGTGGAGTGTCTGAGTGAATACTTCCTCTTTCTAATGTAGGGTTAATGACCTTCTGTAAAGTATTTGCTGACAGAATTGGAAATGACAACAGCTGTTCTCCTGTATGCTCAGTTTGTAAGTTCAATGTTTTAATCATGTCATTGTCATCGTATTTAACAGCCATTTATGGGTGCACGGATACAATGCTGGTTTCCGTATAAATAAACCCTGCAAGACATGGAGATCCTGTTCTTCCACTTACAAATGCAAGACCTAAAAATGAGCGATGTTAAACTAAATAAAGATTGAACAAACTATTTTCACTACTGTTGAGTGAAATTGTGTTCATTTTGGGTTTTCTTTTACACACAGTTGCATTCCAATTAAAAATTAATCTCCTGACATAATTGTACTGTAGTTTTACATAGATTTAAGCACATTTGTAGACCATAAGTGTATCTCTTAGTACAATATTTGGATTTGACTTCTCGCCTTTTAAATCATCAGGCCATATAGGCCCACATTAATCGACTATGCTATTCTCTTACAATTAACCTCAGGATAAGTTAAGTATTTCCCTTTCAGATTTTATAGCATTTCTATTACCTGTCAGATGTGTCTTCACACAGCTGACTCCTATTATTGTACAATGCTCTAATTCAAAAGTGCTCAATTGTTGCAGAGGTGTTATTATTCCATAAGTAATTGAGGGCACTTTGCAGTATGTGAGGATCCTGTTCTTCCACATTCATGGGTGGGAACTCAGAATAGACTCTAAAATGATATCAATGCTGTTTGAATAAGTGTTAACTGTGTCAAGTTTGGGAATATGCTAAACATAATAGTGTTTTCTCACTTTTTCGAGTTATTATAGTTGTCGCCTGTGTATCACACAGTAGTCATCTTACTGTGCATTACACAGCATACTACACAGTGGGAATATATCTCGACTCGGTTGATTGCCCAAAAAGATCCACGATTCAATTTCAATTTCTATCAACTGACAAGTGCAGACAGGTGACTTTCGTCATCTGTCGTAACGTTGGGGGTCGCCCGGGTGATGGTGATCTTCCCTGGCCGGCCTGTAGGTGCTGGGCTGTTCGGAAAGCTTAAGGTGTGGTTTGTATCCAGCCCCAAACCGGCCCTCTTCCGTCTATTCACCCTGCTCCATTTATCTGCGCAACAGCCGACGGGGCGGGCGAAGCACAGCGGTCTGTCCCGTGGGCAGCAGGCCAGAAGAGTCCAACAAAACTCCACTCTCCGTTGACGACATTTGAACAAAACAACCCGAGCTAAGATGAGTCTATACGGCTCGACCCAGAAGTTGGCCGCCATGGGGCAGAGAAGCGGCTCCAGGCCGGACCTGGCGAGTCAAAGTTTTCGGAACGAGGTCTTCGTCAGCGGCAACGGCTACCAGGGGGAATTCGCGGCGGGGGACGGATACAACTACGGGTACACCTACTCCAGGAGCTCCATGCAGGGTCAGCCCAAGGTCCCAATGAGTATGGGGGGAGCCGGAGTCGGAGGAGGCTTCGGCGGCGGCGGAGACGGAATGAGGTGAGCGGGAAGTGGGAATCACCTGTCGGGAGGCCGGAGCGTCTACTCGCTCGCTGCCTGGGCTCTCGTCCAGGCATTTCCCGTCCGCTGCAAAGACGGTGGCGGACTGGGAAAACAAGTACAGCTTTGTCTGTCGCTTCGTGTGTAATGTTAAAACGAGAATCATGATGTGTTTTCCCCCGCTAAAACAATTATCTATTGTATCTATTGTATTGACTCGGAGTTTGAGTTTCACTCCTTTCGATGAACCTGCACCTCAAACAACTTCGACCGTAAATGCCACAATGCGGGAGCAGCACTAAATCTCATGTTAACAGAACATATGGGAACGCGAGGAGGGTGACGGAGAAAAACAATATCGATAAATGTCGATTGATAAAATTTTAGGAAGGTCAGTTTACCTAAGCACAGGACTATTAAATGCACTGGAATAAAGACGTCAAAACTGAGCTATCGAATCCTTGAATTAGTCCATATAATTTGTATCTTTCTGATGGTCGAATTAATATTTTGAACCACAGTTAAGAATAGGAAAAAAAAATCGACGTGCTTGTGATTCGCAGCCCAGTTCCATTCCAAAGTACCTCCCCCTGCTGCCCTCCTGCAGCCAGTCTCTTAAATTAAGTGATGATTCATAGATTCACGTTGTGGTGACCTAAGGGGCAAGTGAAAGGGGAAATTATGAATTGATGCCACTGAGTCCCCCACCACCCCACCACCTCACCTCCATGAAGCTGTCACATAATGGCATTAAGGTGACAAAGTTCAGAAGATATCATCAAAAGACTACTTAACCAGTCCTCCATGGAGATTGTTAAATTATATATTATGTGACATTTTTGTTTTCAGTTGAATTCATTGAAAGTCAGATGCTGGCCATTCATTTTTGACCTCTCAGCTCAAGATGTTGTTTTCATCAATTATGCTATCGCTCATTAAATTGAACAATATAGTATGTGCCACGTGGAAACGATTGGTACTTGTTACAAAACTAGAAATTAATTTTCTTTCAATTTTCATGCCTAGTGTGCAGATGATCCAGTCCAGAGCAGTGATGCTGAAAAACCAATGTCATGAGTACTTGATGAGAGCACAGCACATTCTCCAACATGTGAGTGTGACCCACGGATTACATACACCATCACTCATGTGCTAACACTGTTCATCTGATGAGTTTGTCTCTCAATGCCAAGGATAGAAGATATGAACAATTATTTCTTAACTGATATTAGCAATATGAAAGTATTTCAGTGAGGGAACTTTCTTCCTGTTGAGTTGTGTGGTGAAGTTAATATTGCCCCTGAATACAGAGAATGTTGTACAAAAAACCTTATAAGCCCCTGAAACCACAGCTCAAGTGAAATTATATTATGTCAAGTGGTCATTTTCTATGTTGGGTGAATTGACAGGGAGGCCCAGCCATGGAGGCGGAGAAGATGATGACCCTGGCAGCTGAAACCCTGGAGCAGTTAAGAATTCATGGCCTAGAACTCCAGCGTTTGCGTGTAACAGATGAGTTCATGCGAAGGTAAGACAGTGTAAATATGTTGAAATGTGTGTATTTATACAGGGTGCAGGTATATACAATGCAGCCTGTGTCTGTGTGTGTATGTGTTTTTCACAACTCAGCACATTCTACTGTCTACAAGTAAACATTGGTCAGTGAAAAAGATGGAAAGCAGGAGATACTTCTGTGTCATATCCTCAAGCAATATTTACACTTGTTTCTTTTCATGTGCACAGTGTGGAATCGCTGCAGCATATGCAGAGTGTTATTCAGCAGTCACTGGGTGGGACCTACAGGAGAAACAGGGGTAGCGTAGGCTCCATCGATGGAGGGAGGCATTTTAATGATGCCATCGCCTGGATATCTCAACAAAAGGTGAGTTCATGGCAATCGGCACTGTGCCGCAACCACTTTTGAAGTTCAGATGTAATTGAAGGTATACATGACAACAACATGGAAGAGCTGGATAATCATTCCAGTTTTGTGGATGTTTCTGGTATTATAGTGGTTGTTTCTTCATGTGTGTGCATGCCTGTTGGGTTGCATTAGTGTTCCTAAGCAAAGGGAGGACAAAGGGAGGAGGGAATGCACTTAGCCTATCACAAATTCTGACCTGAGGTAACTGAAACCATCTGGACGTTGAGCCAAAACCTGAGCCGTGAGCGAAAGAGACCAAGGAGATACGAAAGGATGGAAACAAAAGAGTAGAGAAAGAGCAGCCATTTGAGGAGAGAGCAAAAGCGAGAGAGGTGGTGGAAGTCTACGAAAATCGGACAAGGAGTTAAGGAGTGTGAAACCTGACACCCATCACTCTGACATTCGGTTGTTATTGGACATGGCTGATCTCTAGCATGTTCATGGGAAAACGCCCTCCCACTCACGCTGCCTCCCCAGTCCCCGCACACTCCCACCCAAACAAGTGCACACACCCTTTCATTCTCTCACCACTCAAAGCCGTGCCTATCTCAACTGAATGTTCTCATCCACACTTCTCTCCCCGAGGAGGTATACGAAAATTTCCTCACATAGTTCATCCATTGTCTCATTCTTTTTCCTCGAATGTTCAACACAGCTAAAATTGTGAGCTGCTATGCAGTAATAACCTACACCGGTTGTCTCTGTCTAGCTGATCCTGTGTTCCTGTCTCAGACACGTCATCTCAACACCTATGATTTGTCTGCATGAAATTTCAGTAATCACGAAAAAAGGGAGCAGTGAAAGAACAAAGAATGTTTCGAGTGACAAGAGAGAGACGAAAAGTGGATTTGGCTGAGGTTGCCTCACTGCTTCTGCTCTTATCAAAGCTGAGGGCCGCGAACCCTGGTTAGAGGGGGAATAGTTTGAATAGTTTCCTACTTCACAGACAGACAATGCGTGAAATGATTATGTGCTGACCCCTAGAGGACAACGATTGTAAAGACAGTTGGGGGCTAGTACAATTCAAGGGAAATCCATTATGTTAAATACATCAGCGCCAATGTGCATAAATGGACAAATATCTTTTTCTAAGTAGGTCAAGTCAAGTCAGTTTAATTTGTATAGCACCAAATTATAACATAAGTTATGAATCTGTTTTCAGCGTCTCATTGAGACGGCTCCATGGGGGGATGACTCGGCCACCATCGAACAGCAGATCACAAGTCACAACAAATTCCACAGTTCGATCCAAAGGAGCCCCGAAGTGGACCGTGCCAGAGACGAGCTTGTAAATAACCCTACCTCACCTCTGTGACTTAACGGTGGAATCATTGAAACTTTTTCATCATGTGCAAGTTTATTGTATTTAATTTTTTTGTCATACACCTCAGAATATGAAGAATGACAAGATCAACATCCATGTTCTTGAGCAAGAATGGGACAGCCTGCAGGTATAACCTAAAGTTACAGAAATATTTCATTTGAAAAGTGCAACCCTAATGCCTTTATTTAAAAGTTGTATGATCATGCTCATGTGTTTACTCTCTCAGAAAATGTCCTATGGCCGTGTGAGTCAGCTCCGTGAGCTCCAGAACATCATTGAGGAGATATCCAGGGCTATCATGTGGGTGAATGAGAAAGAGGAGGAGGAGCTTGTGTTTGACTGGGGAGACAAGAACATCGAACAGTACATCCCTAGGAAGCAAGAGAGCTACTCGGTGAGAAAACCAGGCTGAAAAATGCTTTTTGCAGTTGTCTCAGCTTCTGTGACATGACATCAGAGCACTTTATGTCCTAATTTGTTTGCTCTCTCTGTAGAGAATGATGAGTGAGCTGGAGGAGAAAGAGAAAGAGCTTAACAAGCTGAAGGTGAAAGCAGATGGTCTTTTGAACAACAACCATCCTGCCTCAGACAAGATTGAAGTAAGGTGTTTTTTGGGGGGGCTGATGGAGCGACTTGGCACCAAATTGCTCAAAAGTGATGCTTCTTTGTGCATTCACAGGCCTACATGGACACCTTGCAGACCCAGTGGAGTTGGTTGCTCCAGATCACCAAGTGCATTCATGTTCACCTGAAAGAAAATGCTGCATACAGCCAAGTAAGTGGGTGCATCAGAATATTTTCTATTAATGAGATTGGAGGAATTAGTTTGACACAGCGGCTGGGTTTGTCATTTTTTCTGCCCAGTCACTTTTTTTTATTTGTATAGCCCAATCTCACAAATTGCAATTTGCCTCAGAGGGCTTTACGCTGTGTAGAGCAATACAACATCCTCTGTCCTTAGACCCTCGCATCGTATAAGGAAAAACTCCCCAAAAACCCCTTTAACAGGGAGAAAAAGGAAGAAACCCCAGGGAGAGTAAGCACATTTATATAAAATGTCACTAGAGGCTTGTACATTTTCATGACTCCCTCATGAAATGTCAGTGTCAGTCAACAAAGGGTCTTACTTGGAGCAGCAGACTCAGGTTGATACATTCAAATCAAGAAAATGAGGCAACAACTCTTGTTGTGTTTTCCATGCATTGCAGGTTTATTGCTGTCTAGTCATTGCAGGCATTTGCATGTTATGTCGAGTCTTAACTGTAAACGCTTGTAAACCCAGGAAATTTGTGTAGAACTGGTGTGAAGATGTATACCTTGCATGATTAGGTGGTGTTATCCCTCTAAAGCTACAAGCTTTCTCCTAAAATATGAAGCTACTTTTGACTGTTTTGTGTCCATCATTAATTTTCTATCTTCACAACAGTAGGTGTTCCCCAGCAGGAATAAATGTTTTGAATGTTTCCTTTATTCCTCTTAGTTTTTCAAGGAAGCCAGTGAGGTTAATGCAAAGCTGCAGAAGGAGCACGAGAACATCCGCACCAAGTTTACCTGCAACAAGAACACATCCCTGGAAAACCTGATTGAACTTCTAAAAAATCTCGAGGTATGATGACATTTAAGCAAGGATGTAATGCATGTCCCTGCAACTGCACGACACAGAAAAGACCAACTGAAGCTCAAGAATGATTTTTTTTCCGGTGAACTAGTTGTACTAGTGTGTCAAGTGTGTATGATACCACTAACGTCTCCCAGAAACCACTTTGCATTTTAATGCATGCAATGTCTCTTAGAAGTGATATGGCATGAATGGCTCATTTTGAGCCAATGTGTTATTCTCATCTGCTTATAGAGTGAGAAAGACAGAATCATGGAGAACAAGAGACATGTTCAGAGTCTCGTCAACAAGTCCAAGACAATCGTTCAACTGAAGCCTCGCAACCCAGAGGAAAAAAGCAACAACCCAGTTATAGTGCAGGCCCTGTGTGATTTCAAACAAGACCAGGTCAGATACAAGCACATGCATGCACACTACAAAGGGGGCTCACATGTGGTTGTAGGCTGGCAAAATTCCCATTTTCTAACCCAGTGTGCACATTTTTCTGTTTCAGAAAGGGATTTTTAAAGACAATGAAGGTATCCTGAAGGACAACACACAGCGCAGCAAGTGGCTGGTCACGGGACCTGGAGGCTTAGACATGTTGATCCCATCCGTGTGTCTGATCATCCCCCCACCAAACCCACTCAGCATCAGCATTGCCAACAAGTAAGATGCACTTAAGGAGGGGGAGGGTTCTTGTAACCAGATATATATCTTATATTGTATTATATGTGGATATACTGTACATTAAATTTCAATAGCTTCTGTTAAGTGTGGCATGTAATTTCATTATACTCTCTGTAGGAATGAGCAGTATTATGACGCAATCATGGGGATGTGGAATCAGTTCTACATCAACATCAAGAGTCTCATCTCCTGGCAGTACTGTCTCAAAGACATGAACTACATAAACTCTATGACTGTCACCATGGTAATATGTGCAATTCAAACTCATCACAACTATTATGATCGCAATTTTTCATAGAAACTGAGAAGCCCATTTTGCCTGCATGCTCATCGGGGATGCACACGTTCTGCTTGAAAAATACATTTATAATGTATCTAATAAACAAACAAACCTGAAAGCCCAGTTGTTAGCAGTTCACGTTGATTTACAAACCAATGATATATTCTGAAATTCGATAACTCATGTTTTACATTTAATGTCATAGACTTAGGATCCCTATTTGAGCTCAGTGGGGTGTCTTCATGCTTTCATGTGCTACATGCTCTCTCTCAGCTAGTGTATGTCATTTTTTTGCTGATATCTGTTCTGTTGCTAAACCTGACAGCCTCTCTGCTGCTTTTTAGCTGTCAAAGATGCGACCCGAGGAGTATAGAAGTATCATCAAAAGACTGGAGACTCACTACCAAGAATTCTTGCGTAACAGCCAAGGATCAGATATGTTTGGTGAAGAAGAGAGAAAAAACATTCAGGGCCAGTTTGCTGTGGCCCAGAGTCATTATGATACACTGGTCATCCAGCTGCCTGCTTACAGTGAGTGGAATGAGAGTGTATTGGTGCAGAACTCCACTAAATTCTCATTTAGCCTTCTTCTCACTACTATTTTTTGTTATTAATCTTAATTTGCAGTAGCAACTGTGGAGGCGGCGGCAAAGCCAGAACCCCCCAAACCCGAGCCCCCCAAACCCGAGCCACCCAAACCAGAACCCCCCATCAAGGCACAAACGTCCAAGCCCAACAAGGCTGCGCCTCCCAAGCCCACCACTTCAGCACTCAGTGTCACCATACTGAGTAATCTGCAGGAACTGCGGCGCAGGCTGGAGCTGGCAGAATTAGGCATCACCGATCACCTCCACGTGTGTGGGGGGGACAACAGCGTTCAGGAGTGTTCACAGCACATCAAGAAGCTGCAGGTGTGTAGCCCCTCCTGGAAATCTCTATGATTGTGCCCTGAAGGAATGGAAATACAGAGATTCTTACTGTATATACTTTGATTCCTTGTCCAGACTGTGACCCAAGATTTGGACGCCATCCATGACGAGTATCTGCGCCTCAGAGAGAAGATTTTAAGGCAGTTAGAGGGACTCCCAGCAGATTCTGAGCAAGCTAAATTCCTGCGCTCTGAACTGGAAATCATCAACCAAAAACTCGGTGGTCTGCAGGGTCTCGCCTCTGCATATTTGCAACGGTACTGTATATTTTTTCCTTTCTGGATATGAAAAATATAAACGACAACATGAAATGAAACAACATAACATCTAACAAAAACTACAACCAGTAATGTAATTAACACATCACTCGTCTAGTTTGAAGATAAATGTGTGACCATGCACTGAATTATTAAACATTCTTTACCACAGGCTCTCTGCTCTGAGAGCTTTGCTTAAGAACCTTGTAAAAGTTGAGGATGTTGTCAAAGTCCATGAGGCACGACTGACCGAAAAAGAGACAAGTTCGCAGGACCCAGATGAGGTGGACAGCTACCGAGCCACACTGAAGGTCTGTAATATAGTAGAAATGACTGAATAAGTTAGAACATCTCAGATCTTTCATCACTGTGTGTCTGTTATTGTCATGACTTCAAACTTGTGGCCCATTCTCCTCTTTAGCAAATGAAGAGTGATCTAGAGCAAAAAAGAGACTTGCTGACTGCTACGGAGTCTGATCTGGCTAAAGCCATTCACTGGAACAGTCAGATCTCTGATCCCTTTCACAAATGTGATGTGGATTTAGCGAAGTACACAGGTTTGGTTAACCAGATGTCTGACCGTTGGCGCCGCATACAGACGCAGATTGACAGCAGGTACTACAGCACTTACGCTCAGGACACGCATGGAAACTTCCTCACATTTTTCTGTATATGCCGGTATTGCCGCTAACAACAAAATGTTGTTTCATTCTTTTCCTCTTCCACCCACTCCTTCCCCTGTAGAGTGTGGGACCTGGACAAGCATGAGAAACAGCTGATACATTATCAGCATGCTAGCGCTTCCTTGGAAGAGTGGATAGACAATGCCAGGAAGAGGCAGGATAGCCTGCAGGCAGCCAAGTTCACTGACATCCAAACCCTAATGGATCACCTCAACCAACAGAAGGCATGCCTTTCTCAATAAGTCATGATGTATTTTTATACCGGACTGGCAGTACATACACCCCATCCACACTTGAATTAGAAACACTGTTATCAAGTAGCCATATTTGGTGTTAATTTTATCATCAAAAAACAGAAGACCATCAGCCATTAAGTGGGCCCTTAAGATGCAACGTAGATGTTAAGATGCAGAGCACCAATAATAGTCAATTTTCCACATACAATATCTCCATTTATTCTTTTGTAGGTACTGCACAATGAAATTAAAGGCAAGAAGGAGAAAGTAGAGGATGTGCAGAAGGATGCAGACACCTGTGCCAACTCCATTAAGGTTGGTCCCACCATAATTTGTATGCTATAATGCAGCACACAAGAAGTCAACAGCTTCAGATGTTTTTGGACATCAGAGATACATGTTTATTGTATGTGTTTCCAGGACTATGAGTTGCAGTTGGCTTCTTACAGCGCAAGTCTGGAAACTCTGCTTAACATTCCTATCAAAAGGACAATGCTGCAGTCGCCTGCCACTGTGATCAGACAAGAGGTGTGCATGATTCTACATTTAGGAGCAAATGCTCAGAACAGTTTGCTGTGTAATCTCTTGCAACCACACCACTTGTGGTGTGAATGGTTTCATTGAATTCTTTTCTTCCCCACTATATGTGTTTGATATCCACGAAACTGAAGTGAATTATTGGCCTTGATATTCATTTTTGAGTTTTGACTTCATTATTAGGCATCTGACCTTCAGTCCCGCTACATAGAGCTGCTTACCCGCTCTAGTGACTACTACAAGTTCCTTGGGGAGATGCTGAAGAACATGGAAGAACTGAAGGTAACTGTTTCAGGGCTAATATGATGCACATATATGTATGTATGTTCTGCTATGCGGACTAAATTCTGTTGTCTCAGTGTTGCAGTGAGAAAAATGTATTAGCAAGATACCCACATACCTAAATAACCTAAATATGATATTCTCTTAACTTTTCTCAAAGATAAGAAACACAAAGATTGAGATGCTGGAGGAGGAACTGAGACGCCTGAAGGATGACCTTGCAGAACGTAACCAGAAGTACCAATCTCTGGACGAGACTTTGGCTCGTTACAAGCTCGACCTCAGTCAGTCTCAAGAGCAACTAATTTCGATGGAGGAAGCCAAGAGAACCACAGTAATGCAAGTAACTGCCACCAGGGAGAGCTTGGACACCACAAGCAACCAGCTTAAAGATCTTGAAGACAAGCTGGCCCGCATTACATTCCAGCTGGATGAGGAAAAGAGGAAAAGAAGGTTGGCAGAGGAGCGATATAACAGTCAACAAGAAGAGTATGAATCCATCGTACGTCGTAGACAGAAAGAACTGGAGGAGTTGAACTGGTCAAAAATTGACTTGGAGAAGGTAGTGAAGGACAAGGAACATGAAGTTGAGAAACTGAAGAGACAGTTAGAGGAAGAGACAGCACGTCGACGAAACGTTGAGTCTGAGATGTCAAAGGTAAGAACACAGTGCACCCAGGAGATTAATCATCTTAAACAGACTTATGAGACACAGATCCATGTCACGAAGACCACCGTCCTCAAAGCCTCACAACAGCAAGAGCAAGATGCAGCAGATCGGAAACTACAATGGGATAGACTAATGGCAGAGAAGCAAGACCTTGAGGAGGAGCTTAGGAGACTGAGGCTGTCCGTGGCTCACATGGATGAGCAGAGAAACAGAACACAGGAGGAAACAAGCCAGCAGAGGGCCTCATTGGTTCAAGAAGCCAGAATGCGAAGTGAGCTAGAGGTGCAACTGAGAACTGTTGCGCAGCAGAATGAGGACATGGAGCAGAGGCTCAAGGAATTCACAGCAGGCAATCAGGAGAAAAGCAGGCAGATCAGCCTGTTGACATTTAACCTGGAGGAGGAAGGTAAGAAGAGGAGAGCCCTTGAACTGGAAATCAGCCACCTTAAACAGGCAGAGACAGAGATGAAGGCTAAGAACACCTCCTACCTTGAGGCAATTAACAAGCTGAAAGTGTCTGAACAAGAGATCCGTATTACACGAGTTGAACTTGAGAAGCAGACAAGTGAGAAGACCAAGGCAGAGCAGAGCACGGCCAGGCTGCAGAGCAGAATGCGGGAACTGCAGTGCTCTCTGGATGGGGTGGAAGCTGAGTTGGAGAAGCAAAAGAAAGCAGCCCAGGAGGAATTCACTCGCAGGAAGAGAGTGGAGTCTGAGCTGGAGAGAGTGAACAAAACCTGCAGAGAACACACCACCACCATCACTACACTCAAATCGTTTCAACAAGAGGTGACAAGCTCAGGAAGGAAGCACGAGCAGGATCTGCGAGCACTCAAAGATGCCCTGGACAAGAGTGCAAGGGACCATAAAATCACCAAGGATGAACTGGCCCATGCTACAGCTGAGTTGAAGACACTGAAACAGAAATTGACACAGGAGCAGGCTCGGCTTCTCGAGGTCAATCAGCGAAACGAGGGTCTGTATAAGACCATTGAGGAGAAGAGCCGCCTGATTAATGAATACACTGCAGAGATCGACAAGCTTAAGAGCCTGACCCAGAACCTAACAAAGGAGAGGCTAAGATTGGAAGAGGAACTCAGAGCAGTAAAGCAGGAGCGAGACGAGCTGAAGCTCAATAAAGACGGCGTTGATCAAGAAACCTCCTCTCAGATCTCTGCACTGCATGTTCAGCTCCAGAACAGCAACAAGAGAACAGTGGAACTCCAGGCCCTCATCAATGACCTGACCAAGGAGAGAGAAAAGCTTATTTCGGAAATAGACAAAATCCAAAAGCAGTCTATTGAGGTATATTTGATCAGGGATTATTGCAGCGCAGATCAGCTTGTATCACAGTTGGGCAGCTTTTGCATGAATACACAATGGTGGAATCTTTGCTTGGCCACATTTTCAGTGAGGTACTCAAGGGATCCACAATTTCAGGGTTTGCATGTTGGCAGCGCTGCGTAATACACTTTCAATATTTACTGTAAAATCCACATTAACATCTGATGTTATTTAATCTATTTATTTATTGTTTTCCAAAATTCATCATTAGTCATTGCTATTTTTCCTTATTCCTGATATTTATTTATTTTGCTTGTCTTTGTCATTTCACTCAACTTGTCTGGCACAATTAATTTTCACGCTGCGCAAGCGCTTAAAATTGCTTTGCTAACCAATTTAATGTACATGGTGCATCTAAAACATACAGTACAATGTATGTCATTAGTGTGCACATGTGCTTGTCTTTATACTCCAGCGCACTATCAGCATAAGATGCCAAAGCCAGTCCAGCTCATGTAGTAGCCATAATGACATTGTTGTGACTTAAAATGTCTTCTCTTATCTCTCTCCAGACATCCATGATTGTGCACGAGTCCCAAACCCACTACAGTGAGTTGCGCGTTGAGAAAGATGGCTTGCTAGCTAAGATTAAACTACTGGAGCAGGACAAGAACCGTCTGCAGCGCTTGGAAGATGAGCTCACTCGCATCAAATTGTCACTGGATGCTGAGCTTCGCAATAAACAGCGGCTTCAGGATGAAAATAATTCTATTCGCAAAGACTTAAACCAGATCAAGAGCCAATACGAGCTGAAAGAAAGCCAAATGAGGAAGCACGTATCTGACAAGGACATGGCTGACCGAGAGAAGAACTCGCTGAAGAAAGAGGTGGAGAAGCTGATGAGGGAGTTGAAGTTGATTGAGGAGAGGTACAAGAGCCGCCTGCTGACCTCTGAAAAAGAGGTGTCTGAACTGGTGCTTAGAAGAGATGCCCTGGAAAGAGAATTAAAGAAGTTGCAAGAACGACCAAATACATTGAACAGGCAAACCCAAACAGATGAAAAGATGCCATCAATCGACCCCTCTAAACTGGTCTTTGAAGGCGTGCACCGCAAAGTAACAGCCCACCAACTGCGTGATTGTGGTGTAATCACCAAAGCCACTTTAGAGCAGCTCCTTAAGGGACAAAAGACAGTTGAAGAGGTTGCTGTGGACATCCAGCTCAGTCTCAAAGGCACTGGCATCATTGCAGGCATGTCAAGGGGTTCTCAGGGCAAAATACCTCTCACTGAAGCCAAAAACAAGGATCTCCTGAGCCCAGAGAGTGCTCTCTTGCTCCTGGAAGCTCAGGCTGCAACAGGCCACATTATAGACCCCACATTCAATGAGAGGATGCCTGTGGACACAGCCTGCTCAAGGGGGATTGTAGACACAGAAGACAGGGACACTCTGCTGACAGCTGAAGCGGCCAGCACTGGCTTCAAAGATCCATACAGTGGCAAGATTTTGTCTGTGGGCCAAGCTTGCAAACAGGGACGCATTAACAAAGAGACAACCCTGCGCTTGCTCCAGGCTCAGGATTGTGTTGGAGGCATCTTGGACCCTGTGCTGAGTGTCTTCCTTCCCAAAGATCAGGCCTTGGACCGCAATCTTATTGATGAGGAGCTTTACAGAGCTTTGAACAAAAAACCTGCCTGCTACCTGGATCCAGCTACAGGAGAGAAGATAAGCTATGGGAACCTCAGAGCAATGTGTACGGTGGATGCTGTCTCTGGCTTACTTCTACTCACTGCACCTGAAAAGCCTATGACAGTAAAAGGTCTTCGTGGTGAAGTGTCTGTAAGAGACCTAGTGAATTCTAAACTCCTAGATGAAACTGACTTACAGAAACTCAACCAGGGGGTGATATCCAGCAAAGATATTGAAGACAAACTGAAGTCATATCTGTATGGCTCTACTTGTATTGCTGGGATCTATGATGAGGCCAATGACAGAATACTGCCCATATATCAGGCGATGAAAGAAGGTCTGCTCATGAGAGGTACCACACTGGAGCTGCTGGAGGCCCAGGCAGCGTCTGGTTTTATAGTTGATCCAGTTAACAATGTGTTCCTGACCGTAGAGGAAGCCACAAAGAGAGCCCTGGTAGGAAAGGAGTTTAAGAATAAGCTCCTGTCTGCAGAGAGGGCTGTCACAGGTTACAGAGATCCATCTACTGGAAATACCATCTCTCTTTTCCAGGCTATTGAAATGGATCTTATTGAGAAAGGCCACGGAATTCGTTTGCTTGAGGCCCAAATTGCTAGTGGTGGAATTATTGACCCCAAAGAGAGTCACCGGATTGATGTAGATGTCGCCTTTCAAAAGGGATATTTTGATCAGGAGATGAATGAGATCCTAACTTATGAAGGAGATGACACAAAAGGTTTCTTTGATCCCAACACAAAGGAAAACCTGACATACCTGCAGCTGAAGGAGAGATGCATCACTGATCCAAAAACTGGACTTGTGCTCCTCCCACTTAAAGACAAAAAGAAACTAGAGCAATCAAAAGAGAGCCGCACCAATATCCTGCGCAAGAGGAGGGTTGTGATTGTTGACCCAGACACAGGCCTGGAGATGTCTGTCAGGGAGGCTTTTCACCGAGAGCTTATTGACTATGACACTTTCTTGGATTTGTCAGAGCAGGAGTGCGAGTGGGAAGAGATAACTACCAAGTCGTCAGACGGCTCGTCACGCCTAGTAGTGGTGGACAGGAAAACGGGAACCCAGTATGACATTCAGGACTGCCTGGAGCGTGGCATCATTGAGCAAACGTCTCTGGACCAGTACCGTGCTGGAACACTAACCCTGACACAGTTTGCAGATCTCATTTCCAGCAGAACTGCTGGCGCTGAGTTTGCCATTAGTGCCAGTACTGTTGATGATATGGTCACCTGTAGCAGTCCCACACAGGCAGCACCCTCCTCACCTACTGTGCGCAAACGCCTAAGCAGTATCTCCATCACTGTATCACCACCTGAAATGTTTGATGACCACTCTCCGGTTGGAGCCATATTTGACACAGAGACCTTGGAGAAAGTTACCATTTCTGAAGGCCTTCGAAGGGGTATAGTTGACACTATTACAGCACAGAGGCTGTTGGAGGCCCAGGCATGTACCGGGGGCATCATCAACCCTGCCACTGGGGAGAGGCTGCTTTTGAAGGATGCTGTCCATCAGAGCATCATTGATGATGACATGGCAGCTAAGCTGAAACCTGCCCAGAAGGCGTTTGTTGGCTTTGAGGATGTGAAGACAAAGAGGAAGATGTCCGCAGCAGAGGCCGTAAAAGAAAAATGGCTACCTTATGAGGCTGGCCAGCGATTTTTGGAGTTTCAGTATGTGACTGGAGGACTGGTAGAGCCTGACACCTGCGGTCGAATCAGCATAGAGGAAGCCATTCGGAGAGGATGGGTAGATGGTCGAGGGGCCCAGAAGCTTCAGGATACCCGCAATCATCAGAAAAACCTGACCTGTCCCAAGACTAAGCTGAAGATCACCTACAAGGAAGCCATGGACAGCTGCATGGTCGAGGAAAGTAATGGAATGAAGATGCTTCAGGCCACATCAGTGTCCTCCAAGGGAATCAGCAGCCCATACAATGTCTCCAATCCAGGCTCTCGGTCTGGATCCAGGGCCGGTTCCCGCACTGGCTCTAGAAGTGGATCTCGTAGAGGCAGTGTGGATTACTCCTCTTCATACACCTACAGTTTCTCATCAAGCAGCACCACTTTTAGCTCGAACAGTGTCGCTTAAACGCAGACAAAGAGCAGTAATTGAGAATGGATGAAAATGTGGTGTTGATGTAGTTTAACATGTTGTTTTTCTGCTAGACGATTGCTGGATAATGCCCAGTAAATGTGGTTTCCATCAATCACTAAAATGTAATAAGTTGTTCTCTCGTTTAATTCCTTCAGTTGCCTTAAATTCAGTGTGATTTGCTTTTTCATTACTAAACTTTGTGGTCAGAATATTTGATTCTCGCAGTGTTCTAATACAACACTGCTGAAAGAAATGTTTTTTTAAGAGTTCTATCTTTGTATGACATTAACCTCAACTTAATCATACATTTGAAAGTTTTCTTTTCTCATGCAGTTTGACAGATTAGTATTTTTCTTCTGTGTAATCGTTGAAGGGATTTTTTTTATTGACGAGATCTAAAATACTCACTTGACAAAAAAAATCATGTTAGTGTCTTTCTACTAAAATGTTATCCTCCATTGATTACAAAATAAAGTTTTATGTAGAGCATTCTCCCATTCGTGCATCCATTTATTTTATCAAATTGCTCTGCTGATGAACACTCACGGAGCACAAATGTTTTATTTGTGTATTGTCGTACATTGCTGCACCTGTGGGTGGTGCTAACTGTGGTCCAAAAAAAGCCACTGAGTCTGTCCATAAATCTGAAAGCTGCAAACAATAGCATGGAGAGATAGAAAATCAGCTGAATGGTATAATATTGGAGTGATCTATTAGAGGAATTTTTCCACACAAATATTTCTTGGACCATGTGAGTTTGCAAGTTATTTTAAAAAACCAAAAGGCCACATTGTGCCTCACGATTACACAAGTCTACCCCGTCTCTGCAAATATGTAATCAACAGAAACAATCACCGGTCTTGACCAAGTAAAATATTTTTTGAGCCATTCCTGAGCAAGGTATCTGGTCTAAGCAAACTACAATCATGGAACCCAACTGTTGTTCTTTGTGGCCGAATTTAACAAAGGTCAACAATTATCTACGCACCACTGAGTCACCACACAATACAGGGCAGACCCACGGATTTGAGACAATTCCTGCGGCAAAGGTACACTCACATATTTACTCATAGTTTCATGTGATGCGTTAAGAGACCGAAAATAGTGTCCATGTCCATCCGTGCCTCTTTGGAGATGATGCATGATAATATAGATGTACAGTAGTTAGATAGCAGGTGTCATATGTGGTATTTACAAATCATTTTTGCATTAAGTCTCACAAGTGGTGCCTTACCACAATGACTGAAGGTTAGATGAACTAAACCAACAGTTTTGGACGTCATGGTCAATGTTCGCTCTGATTAAAATCCCGATGTGAACTTTTCAGACATCTGTCTTCAACATGTAATTTTCTGTACTTTAAGTGAACCACTTTGCAGATGTCTTAAAAAATATTCATCCAACCTAATTAATTTGTTTGCCTGGCACAGTCACTAAGAGTAATGGGTATTACCCATAGACTATTTAAGTGCTCTGAGGCTCCTGTGGGGCAGGTATAGATATGCAACACGAGAACAACCCCTTGCTTGAAAACAATCCCTTCTTTTAGTCAGTGTATGTTACCTGTAACATCCAACAGAAACTGAAAATTCATTTTGATGTTGTCCAGTCCAAGACCCTCTTAACATTTCTGTAAGTAACATCTCTCATTTGATTAAAGCATAATGTGCATCAGTCATGCTGCATACCTTTTCAAAGTTGTACTGTTTTTAATGTTTTATTTTTATTGCAAAGGTTCAGTAATTTCATTTTACCAACAGAATTAGACAATTAATTGTCGCGGAGCCACTCAGTGATGCAAAATCCCAAAACAGTAGCGATTTGCTGATGCACAATCAAAGTGTTTGACATTCGGTTCCTGTTTCGGCGACTTTGATGGTGCATTCACCTGAAATAATGGAATTTGCAGTGTCGTGCAGAGGTAGTACTGAAGTTGAGTGCTGTAGAGGAGGAAGAGCAAACGAGGAGGGGGAGGAGGCCCGGAGAGGGAGAGATAGCAAAGGGGGAGGGCCGCGGTGGGAGGACCGTCCCATGCTAGGACTTGTGGCTGCTGGAGCTTGAGAACGTGTGTGTTGTTAAGGGGGGAAGCAGAAGCAGCAGGACCAACAACCGCAACAGCAGCAATAGCAGTGTGAAGTCCAGCAACACATCCTAAGCCGCCATCTAATCACCGGTAGCTGAAGCAAAGCGACGGGGACCCGGGACAGCAGCAGCGAGGACTTCCCGCGGACGAGGTCGATCTTCCAGCCTGGGAGCGCATTCCAGCGGAGGGAGCATGAGCTCGGCAGCCCGCTGTGAGCCTGTATGACGGGCTTGAGGACTGTACCTCCCCGCCTCCCTCTCGCCACAGATTGACAAAGCGGAGCCGAAGAACTGTGCAGAGTTAAACGCCTTTTACTCGCCCTGAGTCCTTTGGAGGAGAGAGGAAAAAGCCAAAACAAACAAACCAAAAAGGTAAGGCGCCATGTAGTCAACTTTACCGCCGTTAGCCAGCGACCTGTAGCCTGTGTTTGCAGAAAGTACGATGAAACTTCCACACACATCGGGATTTTTCAGTCTTTTTTTCCCTCTCTCCTAATCTCGTGCCCTGCCACGTTTCATACACGCAAACTTTAAAACGGGTCACTGCTCTCGTTCTCTGTATTTACATTGGCTCGGGGTTCTGTTACAGACAGGGGTGTGTGAGAGTTGTTCCGTGTGTGTGTGAGTGTGATTCCCAGACAGAGAAGTCTTCCATTCACACCCAACAAGCACTGATCTTGTACTTTTTTTTTTTTAGATGTGGATGTAAAAAGCATTGAGGCTGTACGGAGCAGTGGTCATGCCATAGGCTCATGGGGTCTTTTTTTAAGCATAAATGTCTTTTTCAATGAATTGTGTTTTGCTACATCTATAATTTGGGGTTCCTTGCTGTTGTGGGCTCTGGTGTACTGGAGACCTTTATAATGTGAAACATATGGGTCCGTTTTGTGTGTGTGTGTGTGTGTGTGTGTGTGTGTGTGTGTGTGAGAAAGAGAGCCTGGTGCTCTGTAATGCAATGCTAGACAGCTACTAAAGAGGCAGTGCTTTGTTGTACTGTGTTGAGCGTGTGGTCTGCGATGTTTGGAGGTGGAAAACGATTGACAGAAACTCTTGAGAAGGAAGATGTCTGTTTCTTTCAT
>OMPJ01045566.1:0-18503 GCA_900312935.1 Carapus acus | reverse complement strand
ACAGCTAATACACTTAGCAAGGATTAACTGTGTATGCGCGTGCGTGTGTGTATGTGTGTGTGTGTGTGTGTGTGTGTGTGAGAAAGAGAGCCTGGTGCTCTGTAATGCAATGCTAGACAGCTACTAAAGAGGCAATGCTTTGTTGTACTGTGTTGAGCGTGTGGTCTGCGATGTTTGGAGGTGGAAAACGATTGACAGAAACTCTTGAGAAGGAAGATGTCTGTTTCTTTCATCGGGTGTACAGCTGCTGTGAGGTATTTGTGGCCCCGGGGCCTTGCGTTTGAAGCAGCCATTGTTGATGACATGTACAAGCGTCTTTACATCACAGCGGCTACTTCCATCTTTACCTGAGCCATCGGTCCCTCCCTTTCTTGTCTTAGACTTAGAATTCAGATGCACACCTGCATTTACGCCCTCCCAAGTGCTTTTTTTCTTTTCCTCAAGCAACGTAAACCATGCTGGTTGATCTGAACATTTCGCAGTCTAAAGTCTTTTAAGATTAGCCTTAATTACAGACCATGCAAGACAGGAGAAGCAGTTTTTTTTTTTGAAAGGCAATTATAGCTTTTGTCAGTCCTATTTTGAGGTCACAGTCTCATGAACAATATCTGTCCCTCAAGGCCGGAGAAATGGGTTGGAGAAAAAGTCAGGGTCGGCAAAGTACCCATTTTCTCTGGAGTTCTTGTCTGATAAGAGGTGATAAATACAAAGGCCTGGCTGAGCGACAGATGAATGAGGGCTCCTGATAGTGTGGTTTGGACAGGTGGGTTGGCAGAGGGTTGGGGTTGTGTACTGTAAGCAGAACACTCCGATCCAACAGAGGTGCAGCATGGGACAGAGCATGGCAGCGTGTGACTTTGTTACAACATTGAGTGAGTGCCACTGCCACTCTTGGTGGATTTGTACTGCTATCCAACCTAGAAGATATGCTGAGAGGTTGAGGGTGGAAGTAAACACGGTGAAAAAGCAACACCGTTAGATGGAGAGAATGAGAGTGAGATTGTTATCCAGTTCGGAAAGCATTCCACAATAACCTTGGAACAAAAAGTGTAATCAGGGAGTGCCCCAGGGGCTTGTAATGATTCGCACATAGGAAAGACTGTCATTTCTTAAATTTCGTCTTAATATTTTGTGAAAATAATTGACAAATACATGTTGAATTGCATAATTAGAGGCTAAGAATACCTCTGCCCAATGTTGCTCTCCCCCTACCCACAATACATCTTTATGGTTTTGTTTATTTCAGTTTGTCGCCATTGAATGGGTGTCAAAGCCACAGCATAAACATATAGAGCCCCTGACAGGAAATGACCAGAACAAACTGTGGCCTTGTCTGGTTCCAGTCCCTTCAGCCCAGTTTATGTCAAAGTACACGAGCAGCGGTAGCCACACTCTGTCAGATATGCGTGCCAAGAGTGAATGTGAGGTTGTTCGGAGCACTTGCGTTAACAGTATCAGTGTTATTAGATGGCAGTTAGATGTGAATGTTACATACCAAAAAGAGCCTACAGGCTTACTAAACAGTACTTCAAGAAACTGATATTATCCTTGGTGTACATTGTTTCCCAAGTGTGGAAACTTGTATGATTACATCAAATTTTCACAGTGCTTGACAAACAACGAACAATCTGATGCGAGAGACATGTTGCCAAAATGTGTCAAAATGGCAACCCATCCTTAAAAACAATCAGTGCTTAAGTTCCTCCCAAGACAGCCAAACTTCCTGAGGCAGTATACAGTCCTCAGGTTTGGTGAAAACAGGTCAGAAGTCTAGCAACCTCAAAGGGAACATTAAAAAGTTGCTCTGTGCCTATTTAAGTAGAGCCATAACATCGTTGCCTCAGATTGTTTTAACAGTTTTATTGAAATTCTGTGCTTTGGAGCTAGTGAGAGGCAGCTTGTTGATCTCAGTATTTATTATGAATTTTGGCACAGCCATTCCCTCACCCCGCAGACACTACCACTAGATTTAATAGACCAATATAAATATCTAAGTTGCTCCAGGCTGTAGCCTTAATGTGTCATAAACTTAATATGATGAATATGAAGCTTTATTGTTAAGAATGATGGATTAAATCACAAAATGTTCATCTTTTTCCGTTCTGTTCCATTCAGAAAATTTTGATTAGGGTTTGGGATAATGCCAGAATCATATATGAATTCTATAAATGTGGATGTTGACAACTGCTGATGAATTGAAGTTGCAGCCATAATGTTTTTTTTTTTTTTTTTTAAACAACTTATATGTTAAACTTGTGCTTCTTGCGATGGTTTCACAGCAGCACGAACCCCATTGCAAAAATAGATGACGTCTCAATGTGGCTCGGATAATGTCTTTTAAGCCTCCTTAACTTAGGCAACCTTCACAGCCCTCACAACCTTCTCCTCACATTCCTGTACCTTGGATCTCCGCAAACTACAATACAGTTTCCACTGTTTTATACACAGGCGTAAAATGTGTGATCGCCACACTGAGATGGCTAGTGGAAAATACAATCACTGAGTTTGCAGACGTGTAGCAACGGGCCTAATAACATATAAACAAACTTTTACGTAAAAGGATTCTTTTGCTCAGGCTGAGCCCTAAGGTTGGGAGAGTTTTATCATTCATGACAGGCAAGTGCATTCAGTTCTTGCCAAGTGTTGTCACCACAGAGAGCTCAAAAATCAAAACAGACATGATGTCACTGTTAATGTAACCAGGGCATCGCCCTACCAGTGGGGTTAGAAATTTTTGGAATTTGTACAAGTGGAACAGTTCCTCCTACAATGTACGCCGTATCAAATGAGGCCTGATTTCATGTTGCGGCTCACCTGTTTGTGCACAATGGAAGATTCTGGGCCAAGTGAGGGCTGTGGTTCTCAAAATGCGACCAACTTGCATCTCAGGTCTTAAATAGTCCTCTCTGTCCTCGCCGCATTATTTTACGAACAAGGGCTAGGCTGGAGTCTCCCTGTGGTCAGTGATAACAGTGATAAAGGCATTTGGATTTGCTGGAAGGTGTCACAAGCACTGGTCATGCATGTGTGAGCGTGGCTGACAGCACCACGCAGCAGAATATGAGCTCTTACCTGCAGGGGTTGAGCTTGGGGAGCCAGACACACCCTAATCCCCCAACATCCTGACCTTAAGAAACCTGTTGCAGCTTGTTCACACTAAATCCAGCAACCCATTTTCTCCCAAATCACCATGCCTACCCACGCTTACCGCCAGCCGCAGCTTCTCACAGTGCCATGGGTGGGCTCAGAATTGGAAATCTCTCAGCTTGGCACTGCTTCTTCTGCCTTTGTGAGCTGATGTTGTGCCTCAAACCAGGAACAAAAGCAGTCAGGAGCAAATTAGAGACCAATTATCTTCAGGTGCATGCTGGGACAGGTTGCCTCAGTGATGAGTAGGATGAGAATTGAGAGGTGTAAGTGGGGAACAATGCAGATCCATGTGACGCTGCACTAGATCTGAGTTAATCGCGCAGAAATTCAATGTGCTTCACATCTGAATGTTATTGATTAAGTTACACTCGTAGTATTTTTATCCCAAGTCAGCACCAGAAACCTTGCACCGTCAAAATACTGTGTAGTTATTTTTCTTTTCCTTATGAGCTCTACCTTTACACGTCATTAATTCATTATCAGTCCACAGTTTGTTTCCCTCCATCTCAGGGGAAACGGGTCGACCCCTGCCATTAGCTCTGCGATTCTATGAGGACCTCTCCCCCTGCCTCCAACACATACACAAACCAGGCAGAGCTCACACACCATTTCCCTAAGCAATGACCTCTGTAGACACATAGGACCTTTTCATTCCACTCTGAGGGTTGGTTTAAGCTCCCACTACATCGCCCCTTGGTTATGGCTCACACTATTGCCCCCTGCCCCTTTCAAAGTGCTGTGGTCACTTCATTGACAGATACATTCTTGCCTGTGGCTCGGCCGTGTTTTAATCACGCCAAACAATTGAGGTCACTCAAACTCAAATGTCAGAAGTGATTGTATCACTTCTGGCATTTGGAATGTGACTTAAGGTGTTCACTTTGCATCAGAGCTATTTAAGTGGATCATCAACCGCAGTTTGAAAGCGATGACTGACTTGAATGAAGTACATGTTGTATTTTCTGTAGGTTCTAGGTTGAGTCCTATGTTTGCAGTGGTCAGCAAGCAACAGGACCAGCAGTGACCCGAGATGACTAGATAATGTGTGTGTGTGTGTGTGTGTGTGTTAGAAATGAGGGGGCTGACTGCCTCCCACCAAGTGCACCAATGCAGGAAGTTCATTGCCATGAGGTCACATTGACATGCCATCACTGAGGGATTTACAGCAACTGGTTCCAACCGGAATACTTGAAAGCTGTTTTTTTTTTCTCCCTCGTCATTGTTGGTACCACGGTGTGACTGTGGTAAGAAGATTGCTGGTTTCCCATCGTTTTGATACCTTTGTGGCTTCTTGCCCTTGTGATGAACAGGGATCTTCTGTTCCACGATAAACAGCCTTTAATTTAATGTTTTGTTTGTACTATTACAGTATTCCTTACACTCACACACACACTATCGGGCAGACTGGCTGTTACTGTGCAAACAATAAACCCTTTGTCATACAATCTGGAATCTGGAATTGAGGTCATACGTTAAAAGTATCTGTGCAAAAGTCAGAGTGACTAAAGCAGAGGACTTTGACCGACAAATATTGACTTGAGCAAAGTTGCTCATTTTTTGTAGGACTGTGCTGAAGGAATTAGATGTTCTGAGCCTTTTCCTACTGTACTGTATCTACAGCATTCAGAATGGAGGAGGGCTATGAACTAGACCTGACATACATCACAGAGCGCATCATCGCTGTGTCCTTTCCCCGGGGATGTACAGAGGAGATCTACTCGCACAACCTGAAGGATGTGACGCGAATGCTCAAGTCGAAACATGCAGACAATTACCTGGTCAGTTGCACACATGGAGCATGATATCTGGCCTTGCACCTGAATTGGAGGGTGTCAAAGTGCAAACATGGTTGTTGTCAGAGACTGAAGACCATAGATCTCAGAATGGTTCAGGCTCTCCTCATTGTGAAGTGTTGAACAATAAACTTACTGTGTTGACTTTTAGATTATCAACCTGTCTGAAAGACGCCATGATCTCTCCAAAATGAACCCAAAGGTATGTCCATATGAAAGAAACCAGGACAAAGTGAGTGAATTCATTCAGCTTATCATGTTCAAGTGCCGCTGCTCTTTGTTGATGTGTGAAGACACTGCAATGAGGAGTAAAACATCTTGAAGAACAGGACTCAGCTTTTGAGGCACCTAAACCAATTTCAGAAATCTTTTCCCAGTCTTTATATTGCACTGTGTGGGATGGCACCTGTGTATCAATAGTCCAATACTCAGTAGTGTTATGTTGCGTTGTATGCTTTCAGACCTTAGATACAGGCTGGCCAGACATGCATGCACCGCCTTTGGATAAGATCTGCACCATTTGCAAGGCCATGGAGAGCTGGCTGAATGCTGACCCCCTACACGTGGTGGTGATACATTGTCGGGTGAGCATCATAGCTCCTCTTAGAACAGTCATGTCTGAAATCTTTTCGTTTTCGGGAACCCCCCACCCTCCACACAAATGCTGCACCTGGACTGAATCATCTTCTGTTCTCTCTTGTTTCCACAGGGGGGCAAAGGTCGAATCGGAGTGGTCATTTCGTCCTTTGTCCATTTCACTGACGTATCTGCGAGGTAATCACCACAGTGGCTTAAGATACTGATGTAATGTTGCCGAAGTTGAGTGCTCAAATCTAGATTATTATCATGTGAGTGTTTGCTTAATGCTGGCAGCAACAGACATACCAAAAACCCACAACAGATTTTCAGAGGCTTACATTGAAGACCGCAAGCAGTGTCACTGCTCTGCCTCTGATTTATTTACTTTCTTTTGATTTTGGGGAGAAGTTACTCAGTAGTTGAGTCATAGGAAAATTATTCATTTCCAGCTCAAAGGAGACTTCACAATTGATCCTATGAATCACCTGCCATGAAGTTGTGAGCCAATGCGGCAGGAACGTTGGAAGACCCATTCTTCGTCTGTGGCCAGTGTTGTGTGCGTGAAATAAAGATCCTAAATGGGGGGAGAAGAAACTGGCAATTTCACAATCACATTTTCTAACTTTTGTTGCCAGGGTGAATCAAACACAGTTGCAGATTTGTAGACCCCAACATGCAGTAGAGGTGGGAGACATTGGACTAGATAAAAGCGTCTCGTAAAAAGCATTTCTGTCTGTGGTTGCTTTACTCTGGTGTTCTGCTGATATGCAGATCCATGATGCACAAATCAGCCTTAAAAGTCACCTCAGGCCTCCCACTGCAATTTCTTTCCCACTGAGATCAACGATGTGGGACAGGGGAGAAGTCAGAGTAGGTTTTTCAGCGAGGGCATGACTGTGAAGGTGAAAGTGAAAGACACAAGGCAAAGAGAGCAAGGGGAATCAGAGAAACAATGAAGGGGATTAACAATGGAAAAGGCTTGGCCAGTGGTGGGGGAGTGTGTGCTGTGATGCAGGGAACCGAGAGGAGGTGGGGGGCAGGCCTCTGGTGAAAAGGCTCCGGCACCCCTGTTAGTTTTAGGCCCCACTCTGAATAGCGACGCTGTGCACACACCCCGTCCTACTCTAGCCCTCCCTGTTTGCTTAAGGCTGCCATTCTCTTCCTCTCCTCCCGAATCCCTTGTCCCTCCGATAATTTTCGTTCCCGCGCACACTGTGTGCATACACGTGTGCTCGTGGGACTTTTTTTCTTTTTACGTCAGCGTGTGTCAGCATTGTGCTAATTTATGTTGGGGGTAGCGCCATTCAATTACAGAGCAGGAGAGAGCATCTCCTAATCACCCTTCTTGAGGGATAATTACTGAAAGTGCTTAATGTGTTTCTACGTCTTTCTTAAAGTGCTGACCAAGCACTGGACCGCTTTGCCATGCGGAAGTACTACGATGACAAGGTGTTGGCGTTGATGACACCCTCGCAGAAACGGTAAAATCCTAAATCCTACCTTGCCCCTCAATGTAATTTCCTGGATCACTAGATCACCAGATCAATTGAGTGCCTACCTAATATGGCCTATGTTCAACTGTCAAGCTGTCCTTTCAATGAATCATTGATACTTTCCCAGTGCAAATGACGTGAGCCAGGCTTATGTCTGTATACCATACATTCCAGAACCACCTGAGCCAATACTGTAGACTTTCTGCCTACTGTTTACCTTCTTTTAGCTGAAAAGGCGGGACTGATAGACCACTCATTGTTGGTCACTGTGATGGGAATCAGATCACCTGGTGACCCATGTTATCTTAACCTTCAGTGAATCACTGTGAAGCAGCAACACCTACATGAGTGATACTCAACTTACAGGGCCCCTCCATTTGTACTATCTACAGTTTCCCCATTCTGCAATCTTTTTTTGTTTAGATTTAATATCACTGGCATCCCAGCTCTTTTGAGAGATTGCATGAAATCTGTGGGTGCTCAAATATTCTGCTTGTGACTGTGGACCACTTCACAATTTACAATTTAGTGTTGGTATTGGGTTTCTTTTTTTTTGCAGGTATGTGTGGATCCTAAACAGCCTCCTAAGTGGGTCAATGAAGATCAATGCCTCACCCTTGTTCCTGCACTGCATCATTCTTCATGGGATACCCAACTTTGATGCCACTGAAGGTTTTACTGATAATGTTTACAAATTCATACAAACATATTGCTTCAATGCTCGTGAACACACTCCGAGAGATCAGATTCTTTGAGGTGGTCCAAAAGCTAGACAAAAAAAACTATATAGCTACAGCAGCAGCAAACAAGACTGTGAAGTTGACCGACAGTACTTAATTTTGCCCTCTCCCACACGTGTATGTACCATAATTGAATTGAGGAACTACTTCATTGCTTTCCATCACAGTGCTGGGAATTTACACCCATGTTTCCACATAAACTGTTATTTTCACTCATTTATCTTCAGCAACAAAGATGTATGAGTGATGTTACATGTTTGTGGACCATTTTATGACTGCTGGTGCTTATCTCATTGTTGATGTGAACAGTACAATTAATAAAGTTAGCGAAGCTTCAGAAATTCTTTTGATTTAATCCCAATGACGCATCCTCTGTTTTCCCCTGCAGTGTGTCGCCCTTACATCAAAGTGTACCAGGGTATGCAAGCAGTGTATTCCTCTGGAGTCTAGTAGGTTACTCATGCTAAGTTCACCAAGAATCTGTTGGAATTTTAATTTGTTGCTTGAAAGCTTTTGCGTCACACTCACTTTACATCACGACAGTGTCTTTTTAGAAATGTTTTTCTTCATTTTTGAGCGTCCAAAAACTACACACTGGCACCACTTTGTGACATAAAAGTTTGTGCAGGGATGGTTGTGTTGCAGCCACCAGAAAAAATAAGCGCATTTCCTCTCTAGCTGTTGTATCCAAATAATGGACTGATGACTGCTATTATTTATAACAGCTATCACCACGGACACTTCCCCCGTGGACAAAGCCACCACGAAAAGTGACAATGAGACCACAATCAAGTCCAGAACAACACTAGATATAAAAGACTTACATATGTGGCTCCTAATGCGCAGAGTGGACCTTAAATGACGTTCTCTGACTAACAGAATGCACTAATATTATGCCACTGGCACAGCGACACGAAGACCTAATCACTTTTGTGGATACTAATTGTAAAAACTGTAATTTTTCAGCCATGCCAATGTAGTGTTATTGCAATTCATTCTCGTGACACCACTTAACTTACACAGTGATATCAGAGAGCATTTGAATATCAAAAATGTTTTTAGCTCGGTATGAATATTTAATGGCCCCTCCAGGTTGAGAACAAAACCACTTTGTGGTGTCATGTTTCAAAAATTATTTCGTTTTGCTGCAACTGAAAGCCTCCATCAAGCGTTGAGTTCTTCACTCTAACTGTATATGTCCTGCTGATTTGCAGGTGTCTGCAAAAGTATGTGATTGCTCGCGACCCTTTTCTCTTGAAGGATTGAATATTCTGTTTACTTTTTCCAGTCATATAGGTCCTGGCCATCAAGACAGAGTGTGCATCACGCTGGAGCCTGCCCAGCTGTTAAAAGGGGACATCATGGTAAGGAGTCATCCCTCTTAAAATCACAGGTGTAGGCTTTGTACATCCGAGATAAGTTTTTCTTTTCTTTTTCTTTCAGATCAAATGCTACCACAAGAGTGACTTGTCTTCAGTGCGTGAAGTTATTTTCCGGCTGCAGTTCCACACGGGAGCAGTGCAGGGCTACAACCTGATGTTTGAGAAGGAAGACATGGAGGCCGCCAATAAAGGTAAAAACAGGTCCCAACATGCCTGCAGATTACAGCAATGCCTCTGCTCCAGTCCGTACTTCATGGCTCTGGACCTCATTTATGGGGGAGGTCCAGACCTATTTCCCATTCACTGAATGTGTTTGGGGTTTTTGAGAAATCCTTGAGGGCCAGACTGAATCATTCATCTCCCCAATACACTAAGTTTGACACACACAACATTCCTATGTGTTGATACTCCAGATCGCAGATTTCCAGACTATGGTAAAGTGGAGCTGGTGTTTTCTGAGGGTCCAGAGAAGATTCCAGGTATGTTCCTCATCATCTCCTAGTGGCGATCTCCCATTGAGAGTGTGTGTGTGAGATACTCTCTGTTACAGCAATTTACTACCATGTGTTATATGTGTCTTGCTCCATATGAATATGCTCTAACTCCCCCCTGCTGTAAGGGGATTTTGAATGCTGTAGAGGGGAAATGTAGTGTGAAGCCTGTGGACAGGCAGGCAAAGAAACTCAGCATGGGCTGCCACAGTACCCAACCTGTAGTTTTTTCTTTATGGTGTTTGTTTTTGTGTACACGCTTGTTTGCTCTTCATGTGTCATGCGCTTTTAAGTTTTCCTGAGTCTTGCTCTCTGGGTGGCTACAGCCTGCTAAGTGTCGTTCTTCACTGCACAGTAATGATCTGTAAAGATTTAATGGTTTGGTCAGTAGCTACACCTCCCATTAAAAACAGGGACATTCAGATTCATGTCGCTGATTCCCGTATTCTGTGTCAACATTTGTTTTTTTTTTTACTCCAGGGGCAGAGCGATGGCACAATGGCGCAGACATCATTGTAGACTACAATACTGCAGATCCTCTAACCAGATGGGACTCCTACCAGAACATCTCTGATGGAGAAGGTACTGGCAGCCTGACGTTAGTCACCACACACACTCATAGTGTCTCTTAAAATGTGCTGCTGCCTATGAACTGAGTCAAAGACTCAAATATGTCAGCCTTTGTTTTGTGAATAGAAGTGGCTGCCCAGGGAATTGCATTGGCAATCACCGTCTAAGTCTTATTTTCTTTTACCCTTTCCTCTCGTGAATGTTGAACTTTCTGTAGGTCTTTCCTCATGTAAGTCACTCGCATGAAAACATAATCAACTCAATATGCTAAATTTGGTTCTTCAGATTTATAGCAGACATCATAATGACACTTGCAAAATTGTAGGCTTGCTTGCTTGAACACCCCAACGCACCAATCTGCGTATTAAGTTGCCTGCCGAATGCAATTCCTTATAAAGTGATCAAACAACATGCCATGTATATTCAACAAATCCACATATTAGTTTTTCCTCTGTCAGTGGAGTAATAAAGCATAAATGGCTGGCCAGTGCATAGTTCTCACTAGGCGCTCATGGCGCACGCTAGTTGCAACTTTTCTCCTTGGTTTTGGAGGAGAACTGTGTGATTGAATTAACATGTGCTCACAGCAACAGATTGCCTGGTATTATGTTACAATCGTTGGTACAAGGAGTTATTACTCTCAAGTGAGGCTTCCACCAATGTTGGCCTTGTGAAAATAAGACTCCTTATAATGGCAAAGAAAAGAAATTTGGGTTGTTACAGGCACCTCTGTGGTACACTCTTGACAAAATTCCTCATGTCACAATTCGATTGGCAGGGAACATCAGGGGGTTGGAAACCTGAATTGTTGAGTTATGTGTGTGTCTGTGTGTAAGAACTACTGGGTTCAAGCGGAGAACAACTAGTTCTCAAGAGATTTTATTTTGTTTTTATCAAATGAATGGGTGTGCTTTAACCATCACACACACATGCACTCACTCATCCACATATTCCTAGCCACCCTGCCAGGGCGTCCCGTCCCAGCTGTGGTTGTTGAGCTAGCCACTCAACCACGGAATTCACAACAACCTCCCAGAATAGAGCGACGCGGTGGTTGCATTAAAACATGCATCCACCCATTCCCAACATTCATCGAGTGTCTTTATCGGCCAAGTTCAGCCTCATGACAATGTGCTGCTATTTTGTCAGATATTGACGCACATCTCTAGGATAATACTTTATAGACTCGAGAATTTGAAGCCCATCAAAGCAAAGTACAGACAGTTAAGAAGCTGTTCTCTCTCTTCTTTGCCTTAATCTCAAAGCATTCATGTGGGATATTTACGGCAGTGTTTTGTCACGTAAACACTAACTTCTGAGAGGGAAGGCGGGGTGTTCTGTGTTGAAATTCTTCATCTACTTACCAGTCCTCTGCCCACATTGGAGAGACCGGCTGTTACCCAGGGCATTTGTATGGAGGGCGGAAACTCAAAAGTGTTTTGTCACTACAGTGCTAAAGTCTGTGAAAAGAAAACCTCATTTACCACACTGGTTTCTCTGCCATCGCCATCAGGATTGTGTGTTTGTCTCCATGTTTAAATTTAGTGCTGAGTTCAGAAGGATTATTTGCCTGTAAAGGCTGCATTTTGAGGTTATATTTGTTCTGGCAGCATGGTTTTGTTTGACTGCACAGACAGCTGACATGAAAAAAAGATGGAAAAAAGAAGAATAAATGAATGACAAGATAGAAATGGATAGAGTGGAATTTACGTAATTGGCATCTGTCATATTTGGTGCTTGTGTGGCAGTGGTTCTGCACATTTACCTTTGTGTTTCGGCACACATTGTACACAGACATTTTGAACATTTAATCACTGGATGAAATGTTCCGTGCTCAAATTGCACACAAAGTCCCAAGGTTCATGAAGAATCTTTTACTGAATACACAGATGAATAAATGTCTAGACAATTGGAGGAACGTGATGACAAGACTGGTGTGCGGTTGTAGAGATTGCATTTTCTGTGTATAATCTCGATATTCTGACAAACTGGAATTCTTGTCTTAGAGAAGCTTATAGCATCCATCGGCGTAATGCAGTATTCCCAATCACATGCAAGTCACAGAGCTGCAGTACAGAGCTGGAGATGGGGAGGTGGAGTGTGGGGGGCAAGGAGAATAACTGCATACACATGAAGTGACAAGACCTCCTCAGTGAGTAAGAAAGAGGCTAGAGGAACTGTTTCTGGGGTCGTCACTGCTTGCACTGTGTAATTGGCAGGGGTAAAAGTAGGCCGGTATGGTCCAGTACACCACAGCGCCAGAAGATTTAGTGCCAGTATACACCAGAAAGAAAGAGGGGACAGCAGGAAGTGAAGGGAAGTGGCCACACTGGTCATAACTGTAAAGATACAGTTCATGGGAGGGTGCATTTGATTTATCATTTCTGTACTTAAATTTTTTTTAGAAGGAAAGAAAAGGGCTGCAAGTATCCGATATGCGGTTGCAGATTCAGCAGCATGGTAATGAGCAGGGAATGAAATGTGACAAAGGTCTTCATAGCTTGACTTATTGACTCCTGGAGGAGGCAAAGCCCAAACCAAGCATGCAGAGGATTTAGTTTTAGAGAAAGATGCTGAGGAATGATGAAAGCAAGATTAGGCTCACATGTTAAAGAAGAACATACAGATGAAGTATGTGATGGCGGTGTTTGCAATTTTCGCAGCACACTGTTGGTAAAAATGTGTCTATGTGCAGGTGTGAAAATGAGAGGTTTTAGTTTGACTGCTTCTCCCCATGGCTCACTCAAGAAAACACATGCAGGATTAACTAAGTACCGTAACCTCATCGCTGGGGATGAGCGAGACAGTCTATTTCCTGAGATTGCAGCTGTTTCTATAAAAAAGTGTACACTCAGATTTCACACAAAGAGCGAGAAGTCCTTGATATGAGAGATGGGGAGAGAGACAAGCAAACAGAAGAGAGGGGAACAGAAAACTACGAGATTGCTGCTTTTTATGAAAGTCGCCTCAAGCTTTGAGGAGACTCCAGGATAGCTTTAATGAAAAAGTCCCTTTCTACAGAGCGGAAGAAAGCAAGTGTAGGAATGTTGTTTTCATCCTGTGATCCTTTCCGTGGTCTATCTTCCCTGTGCACTCTCTCTCTCTCCCTCTCCCTCTCCCTCTCACTCCCCCCTCTCTCTCTCGCAAGTGGGGTAGTCCCCTGATGCACGGACACGAGGTCGGGTTACTGCTTTTCTCTGCCACTCCTCCCCTACACCCCCCACGCCTTAGCCACGCCCCACTTGTTTACATTCCTCTGCCCTTATTTGGAGATTCCAAGGTCCCCCCCTTCTTGTGTGGAGTGCAAACACTCTCACCTTCTCAGCATTCTGAAAGAGACAGAAAGCACAGCTAGCACACCCCTACTCGCTCAGTTTGACCCTGGCCATTATTATCCAGTCAGAAGCCATGTATATGCACGTCCAACCGCAACATTGAGCCTTTGTTTAGCCAGAGACAAGAATTCTCTCGCAATCTTACCTGGCAGCAATGGTGAAGGTAAGAGCTATAACTCCCTTAACCCTCCTCCCTTCCTCACCTCGAGTCAGTAGACAGACAGGGGCCTCGCTGAAGGGGCAGGACAAAGAGGGAGAAAGAGGCACCAGGACGTCAGAGAGAGAGGGGTTAGAGTTAGTGAGCAGAGAGAGGAACACGACTAGCACCTTGCTGAAGCGGTATATCAGCGGGGCCTTTTTTCCCCCACATCGGAACTGAACAGCAACAGCTACCAAGTGGGGTACCGGACCACGCTACGATTTGGAGTGAGTTCTGCAACTTGGCCATGTGTTTGTGGTAGTTGGGATGTCTGTGTGAATGTGTGGGTGGGGGGCAGGGGGGATTTACTCATAAGGAGGAGGAGACAGTAGAAAGCTTTTATCATTCATTCAGTCTGGCATTCACATCCTGCGGTCAGGGATTGTCTGAATGGCAAGTACTTAGCGTCACAGATGCAAAGGAATCAAGTTCCTTCTCTACCTTGTTGCGACAGAGTGACGGTGTAACTGAGGCATTTCTTACCTCCCATCCCATTCTGACCTCCCTTCCTTTTGTATTCACATGGCTGTTGCAGTGATTGGTTTGGCAAATGGCTGACCCCTGTGATTTCTGTTTTACTTAGAAGGACTTAGGACGTTGTTTAGACATATGCTTTGGGTCAAGGGGGCAGACGGGGCTGCTCAATTGCTCGAGGGTGAGGAATGCAGAGGTCAGGAGCTGAAGATGTGCACCCCGTAGGGAATTAGTCGCAAATGGATAGCGCCAATCATTGCTTGTGTAACCGAGGCACGAAGAACATCTTTGTCTGGTGCACACCTTGCACGGACACTCAACCCCACAGAAGGGGAGGGAGTGAAATCTTTTGTGGCAAGTTGGTTCGAATTGTTCAGGGCATTTTCTTCGCTCATCATCGGGAACACATTGCATATCTGTACAGATTTTGCTCCCACCCAAGACACGATTTTTCTCCCAAGACACGATAAATATGACTTTGCAAAGATGTGAATATATGCGTTGTTGTCAATATCAGGAGAGATGTGGTTGTCCTGGTTACGGTATGTCATAGTTTATTATGTAGTTTATGTGTGTCTGTAGTTTGTGGTTGTCTTTGTGTGCAGTGTTGGAGTGTGTGTATTCGTGTGTATGTTCCAGCTGAATGTGTGAAGCGCTGCGTCTCTTCTCTTTGCAGCGCCACGTTCTCTAGGTCTTAACCAGGACAAAGCAGCTAATAAGAGAAACCCCAACGGTGGAGAGGCCACGCTTGGCCGAGGGGCTCGCACCACCTCTGCCACCTCCAGTCCTGACCACAGTGACCACGCCCTCTCTGTCAGCAGTGATTCAGGCCTGTCCAGCACATCCCTGTGGGCAGACAGACCCACACCCGTCACCACAACCACCACCTCCAGGGCCAACCAGGGTCCTAGCCAGCAGGAAAGAGTTCAACTGAAACGACTCCTCAGTGGCTTTGGGCTTGAGGAGCCCTCGCTGGACGAGATGGACGACCACAGAGTGGCCATTCAGCAGATAGTGCCGGCACAAGTGCACATCAATGGAGAGTCCCGTCCCAGAGAGAGGGAAACAGACATCCTGGACGACGAGGTCATGACAGGTCATGATCTCCACAGTGTAGACAGCCTAGGGACCTTGTCATCATCCTGCCACAAGAGCAGCCAGAACTCGTTGCTGTCAGACGGCTTTGGCAGTCCTGGAGGAGAGGAACAACAAAGTCAAAGTCAGCATCGCCTCCACCATCCATCCCCTGCTCCCGTGGAGGAGTATGACCGAGTTTATGCAGAGACGAGGAAGGCCTGTCTTGGCCCCAGGAGCAACTCTGTGGCCTCCTCCAATCCCAGTGGTGCACCCACGCCCAAGCAGCACGTGTACAGACAGGGAAGCTATTCCACCCAGTCTTGGGTTCGACAACAGCAGATGGTGGCAGCGCAGCAATTCACATACATGCCAGACGATGGAAATGATATGGAGCGATACACGGGGACCAAGCAAGGGAGCACTCTACCCAAAACAGTCCTGCCAAGTAAATCGCCAGGTCCTGTGAGGGACACAACTGATACCATGAGAAGTAATGCCCCTCACAATGACCAAGCTACAATGAACAATAACAACAACAAGAAGAGGGACGAGGAGTTCAAGTCTCTGACTGTGGACATCGACAACTCTATTGATCAGCTCAACCAGCTGATCATGGATCTGGATCCTACATTTGTACCAGCTTCAACTCGCTCCAGCTCCATCAAGAGAAATGGTGGGACTCACTTGAACGGATCAGCCACCAAATGTCCAAATGGTGTCGGTCTGAGACTCAATGATAACAGTACAGGACACCTGAAAAGTACAGCACAAACAGGTAAGATGGTCAAAGTGTGTGTGTTGAGGGGTTGGGGGGGTAGTAGTAATGATGACGTGTAGAATTGTAATCATGGTAAGGTAGTTGGAGTAGTCGCCACACTATCACTACATTTGTAGTATTGAAAATAGGTTTTTAAGTTGTATGTCTACATGCTTTTTTACCATATGTCTGCTGTTGACGTCATAGATCAGTCTTGCCTTATACTTAAGACCATTAGTGCCAATATTGTAGCTGAGACTGTGCATGAGGACCACCATTAGACCTCCATTTCTGAAAGACAAAGTGCTTCTCAAGAGAACAATTTCTGCCCATATGGAATATGGTCAGACCACTACAGCAAAGTCCATATTGCTTAAAAAAAGGAAGTTACTTGATGTAGATTTCAAAGTCTGAATTTTGTAGTCCATCA
Source organism: Carapus acus (assembly GCA_900312935.1). Lineage (NCBI taxonomy): Eukaryota > Metazoa > Chordata > Actinopteri > Ophidiiformes > Carapidae > Carapus > Carapus acus. The sequence goes on along the minus strand of OMPJ01045566.1, from coordinate 2,033 downwards.
CTTTTTTTTCATGTGAGCAGCAACCCCGCTCTAACAGCTTCTTCTACTGAGCAAGGGTTAACTCCACACAGCATACCTATCCTCCTTGTCTCACCCGGCAATTCTTAGCCGCAGAAATAGTGTGTGTGTGTAGATGTTTTCTGTGCGTTTTCTTAGGTAGCAGGCGCTGTCCAGACTTGTCCACACTGCTTATCTGGCTACAGGATCGACGCAGTGCATGAAGCGAGACAGAACACCGTAGCTTTCACCCACTTTTCTGAACCTTGCTGCCACGTCCCCTTCTCAGCAGAGACGGTGTTCTCAGGAATTTAGATGTTCCAGTTACTCAATTAAGGGCTACTAAGTTTCAGACTTGTTTTGACGCCGACTCTATCTGTTAAGGTTAATGATAGATATTCATGTATCTTATACGTGACAACAAGGTACTCGTCATCCTCAGGATAAGCAAATGCACTTTTCTTCCCTGTTGTGACTGTGATTGTTCCAGCCTGTCCGGTGTTATTGCTGCTATTTGGTTTATAGCACAGACAAACTCAAGGTTATGCAACTTAATGACTGGTATCTACAAAAGTTATTTCCCCTTGGTTCATGTTGAAACTAATCTTGAGGGCAAGGACAGCATGATTTTGAAAAGCTGTGCCGAGGAATTTACTTTCTGTAGACAAATCTTTCAGTGTCTGCGTCTGTCTAGCAGATTTCATGGAAATGTGACCGTTGTGGCGATTATTACAAGAACCCTTTATCAGGAAGGACTATACTGAGGATTCAGTGGGTAATACAAACCCAAAGACAATGAATCACAATTGTATTGGGACTTGTTTGTTGATTGTTTGTGTTAAAACCTGAAACCTATGAAGGCAGAGAATACAGCGGAAGCAAAGTTGGTGTTATCGTTGCATGAGTCACTGTCCCATATCTACCTGCCCTCGCAAAAAGGGGCACAACAAGGGGGAAGGCTGAGGAATTTCCAGGAGAGGAACAACTACGCCCAGGGGCAATGTTTTTTTTCCATTTGATTCCAGAGGCGTACCTGTCTGTGCATATCAACTACATTGAGGCCCAACTCCAAGAAACGAAGGCCTTAGGCTATCACTTTTCTGATGATTGGCAAATGGCGTGTAAGAGGTCAGACTCTTCACTTCTCTGCTTTGAATTTGCAGAATAGGCATGCAGGCTGTTTCATTCCTCTGAGCTATTCTGATATTCAATGGTCTGGTGCCCAATCGTCAGATACAAAAACAGATTTGGGTTGTTGGTTTTAGTTTGGTTGTGGTTTGGAGGTATATTGCATCCTTCACATTTGTAAAATGCAGAGCGAAGCATGGCAGCTTGGCTATAAAGCAAATATGGTTCCCTGTCTGCGCATATTGTGCTACTCATAATAGTTAACCTATTTACAAGGCTTTTAGGGATACCGCATGTCTTGGTTTCCAAATTCCCACTTCGATTTTCCTTGCCTTAAATCTGTACTTTCCCTGCTTTTTTTGTTAAAACTTCTTACTTTTTTGACAGAGATCTGCACAGTAGCTTTGAGGAAAAAGAGCAATTATCATTTAGCATTTGTAGTTTGAAGATGGAGGTATCGTCAAGGCATTCATACAGACCTAATGGTTACAAAAGCATATTAACAAACACTGTAATTGCACAATTGTTATACTCGATCCTCTTGCCAATCACGTTTTCTGGTGAGTGCCTTACCAATGCAATTATGTCTTGGCCCTGGGAAACACAGGCTCTTAATGGAGCTTAGGGGGAAATGACATAATTCTGAAAAAAAAAAGTAAAACCCAAAAGTACAAGTGAAACGACAACTGCAATTATGTGTGTTTTTAGTGAACATCAGTTTTCATGTTACTCTGGAAAGGTTTACTACTATTACTTTACAGTCAATGTGGTGCTCAATGGTTTATTTGTGAGTGTGTGTAGTAATCATCCCCAGTATTAGCACCTCCGCGACATTTGCATTCTTTGGGCTTGAGATGGCCATGCTCAGTGGGAGGCCTCAAATTAGCACCCTTGTGATGAGTGGCAGC
>OMPJ01045565.1:0-16250 GCA_900312935.1 Carapus acus | reverse complement strand
ACACAGTGCAATAAAAATTTATGTCGAGAATGTTTGGCAAGAGCGGGCAGTGTAAAAAAAGAAGGGTTCCAGCTAAGAAATCATGGTGACACACAACAGACTGCAGCTGCTGGACTGTCTACAGTATGGAATAGTACTATTTATGTATGTCATTATAAAACACACACACACACACACACACACTCACACACACAAGCCATACACACAAGCCATACAGACACTGCATGTTCCAGGCCAGTATAGATACTTGTGTAATACAACTGCATTGTCTTATGAAGAGGGGATCATAAAATCCAGTTCAACCACTTTTTATAAGTACTATCCAAGAAGTTGTAGAGGGAAATACTCTGTGATTTTTGTGAGTTGTAAAACAAGGGGGAAAAAAGTACTTGTCACCTTGTCAGATAGTGCTTTTGTACGATCAACAAAACCATTATCAGCGAGTAGGGATTGCAAATGCAGTTTCTAAGATTCTTTTCTGAGGAAAAAAAAAGGTGTTCAGGCAACTACCTGTTTCATAGTAATTTAACTTTTCATTGTACAGTTACAGGGATTGATTTCAAGGCGAGAGTGGGGGGGGACAGAGGCAGGGGAATGGGAGACAAACAGAGAGGGAAAAACAGAAAAAGGGGAAAAAGCAGAGAGAGTCGTAAGTGCACAGTTGTATGAGTTCATGAAATCATGTGCGGAGAGCTTTGGGGGGCTAAGAGAGAGCGAGAGAGAGAGAGAGTACTGTGTGCCGTCTGAGTGTGGTCGGGCTCTGGCCGGCACTGCTGCTTGTTCCCAGCCGTGCTGAGTTCAGAGTCTGATGCTTCTTTCCATGACGTCAGCCGAGCAGCAGCACAGAGCTGGCACGAGGCTACGGGCTCGCCTGGTTCACACAGGGGCACACCTCTCTCTCTCTCTCTCTTGCATATCGCACACACACTCACACAATCACTCTCTCTCTCTCCCTCTCTCATACACTCACACACGCACACGCAAATCACTCTCTCTCTCACACACACACACGCAAACAATCTGTCCTTCTCTCCCATTCTGTTCTTTTTCACACAAACACTAACACAAATGCTCACATGATGTTTGTATGGGTTTTTGTCTGTGTTCCTCTCTTTCGCCAAACGCAACCTTGACATGCTCAGGCACACACACATGCGCGCACACGTACACACAGGATATTCTATAAACTCTGACTCTCAACAGGTCGCATGCTTAAATCACAACACCGTCAACAGGTTTTGGCATGTTGGCTGCAGTGACGATGATACATGTAAAAACCTTGCCAGTGCCTCGACAGATTTGAAGAGACAGATCAAATGCAAATGCGCACATACACACACACACACAAGTCATGTCCGCATAACCACACGGAAACACATACAGGAAAAATATCTATTACACAATAAAGCACTTTTACATGAACTCTGTCAATCCTGTCCAAATAGCTAAACCATGAATCAATATGGGGAACAGACATTTGTATCACAAATTGTGAAAAATGGAGAATCAGTGTTTGCCAAGCCAGGCATCGTAGAGAAGTGGGAGTCCTGGGCATCAGAGAGAAAAAGAAAACAGCAACATATTTCACACGGCGCACAATTAAATTGGCCTGTGCACTGTGAAAGGTGAGCACCCCAGCGAATAGTACAATCATTTTGTCTATTGTGTATTGATAATGAAATTGTATCAAGAGACACAAATTACACGCACAAACAAACCTTGTTCATCAGGTATCGCATCAGTAGTTTTGGTCATTCAGTATAATAATCCCTCTCGGCCAGGGTTCTTTCTATTCTGTGAACTTTTGTTTGCACAGCTCCACCTGATTGCAATAATCAACTGTAGATCAGAATTTAATTTGTGCTTTGTAGCTGTTATTGCATTCATTTGTTGAAAATTGTCAAAGAAACGTCTCTGTTGTTATTTGGCATACATTGATTAAGTGATACACTATTTGTGATTATTAAATTGAAACAGAAAAACAAATAGTGAATTAATTTGTCTGTCTATCCGAATGTGTTCTCTTTTGCCAAAACACTTTTCGCACTCACCATGATAGTAAATGTAAATAAGAATGAATGAATGAATTATCAGGGAGCTTGTGCAAAGAATGACATAAAATGTCAAATATCAAACGTCAGCAAATGATTCTTTGCCAACTACCTGTAAATGCAAATTAAGGTGGACAAATAATTTAAATACCCTTTCAGCACTACAATCTGCAGACATAAACGTCTGTAGGACTACAATATGACGACAGACTGGCAACTTCAGTCATTCATAAATTAGAGAGGATGATTTTCGTCATAGGTTCCAGCACTACCATGGCTGTTCATCTAGGTTTTCAACTAAGATACTACAAATTCAACATAGTTCTCCAATCAAACCTGACCTAATACTTTTCTAGTGTAAATAGAGTTGCACAAATACAAATTTAGCATTATCATACCTAAGACGTTGGATTTACTCAAACAAGTTCCAATGTTAGCTGCAAGTAAAATGTGACAAAAAGTGATATTTCTGAGGTTTCTCACACCACAGGAACATCTTAAACACCCTCAGTCAATCAATTCCTAGTCAAACAAGTTATGTAAAAGTGGTGCACAGTTCACGCATCTACTGTAAACTGAGATTTCACTTTAATATTCAAAATATTCACGTTTGTCTGCTCAAAGCCAACACATCTCTGGGCGATTGCCTGGATGTGTTGGGTAACACACTGAAGTCACTCAGTCAATGGCTCATGTGCTCACAGCTCCGCATTGTAGTGATCGTCACTAGACATGTGTCACATGGGTCACATGCATATTTAGTCCACAGCCATTTCACACGGCAGGGCCGGGAATTGAGCATTTTGCACAGACGCTCTCTCCCGTCTGTCTCTTCTTTCTCTTTTGCAAACGACAGACAACAGTGGTTGAACTTAACAGCCACATCGTCACTTCCCTTACACAAGTGGAAAGAGTTGCGGTTTGTAGGGAGTTCCTATGTAGATAAAAAGGTGAGATATGAAACATGACAGAGCTGAAGCGTGGACCCTATATTGCACAACCACACAACACTCTCACTTACTTTTACCCTATTATGAAGCACGTATAATTTCTGTAATAATTCAAATTAACCATCCTCTGCCATGTCTGGTAAGTTACATGCACATTCTCCTTCTCTGACGGATTTGATTGTTCGTATGATGAATGTTGCAGTGGCAAATTCTGGTATTACACAGCTAAGCACCCAGTCCCTCTGTTAATTTGGATCAACACCCTGAGCCTGCACCCTCCACATTTGACAACTAAATTGCATTGGATATCGTCATGTATGCACTGCTTTTAAGATTGTTCTGATTTAGTGATTCACATACCTGGTAAAACTCCCTCAGCCATGTTTTCTGTAGATTTTCCAGCTGTAAAGAGAGAAGAGACAGAGGATAAGTGATCTCATTATCACCATGTGCATGTACACTATCAACAGATGCATTCAAGGTCATATCTCAATCTGATTATCTAACCTGTTTCAAGACATCTGACGGCAACAAACACTTGGTGGAAGAATTCAAATTGGCTCTTTCTCTCATTTTCCATTCTCTCATTCTCCATCCTTTACCGCCGCTAGACGCATACCCACAAACACACAAACCCCTTAGAAGGTTAAAATATTTATTTAACATATGTCTTTATGTCTGGTAGAAATTTATACCCAGACGAGGCCCTGGACAAGTCTACCTTTTATGGTGAGATCTCCCAATGCTGCCAGCAAGGTGGAGTGGTGAGTGCTGTGCCTCTGTTTCCCTTTGGTCTCTGACCATGTGTGTTTTCACGCATCTCCACACACACATCCCACCCCTCACACACTCACACACTCTCTCTCTCACACACACACACATACACAAACCCACACACACACACAAGCATGTGTGTGTAGCATGTTGTGGAAAAGTCACGGCATCCATGACTGTTTCTGTTCATTTGGTTACAAGAGCACCGACGGGGTTTGTATTCCATGGTGGCATCTCTCATAATTACTTTGAAGATGAGGGTCTGCTCTTCAGGTACGGCTGAGGAAAAACTGCACAACTCTCAGTCTTTTTGAAAAGACTTGGAGCTCACACCGACAGAATTTTGTATGATGAGAGAATTGGAGTAACTCGGCAACTGTAGCTGAGGAGGAATCACAAACCTAAGAATAAAAGGTCAACAAATGTACCCGTCAGTGGCGCTAATCCACTCGTTTGTTGTTTGCCACCTCCCAGCAAAACTTGAAGAAGAATAGCAGTTTGTTTTGATTGGTTGTTTTTATATTCACTCTAATTCCCAAATTTTTCGGATCCCATTTCACATAAATTACTGTGTCAGTCCTTCTCTCCCTCATTGCCACCACAACTGCCACCAGACTTTGATTAGAAAAATTGTTTGATTGACTGCTTAGATCCGTCAGATCGTCTGCAAAAGCACTCAATTGTTTTCATCTCCACCACATCCCCATCAATCAAATAAATGTGAATTTGATGACAGCTGACTTAAACAACGCAGCAGTTTCCAGTGATTTCCCCTATTTTGTATATAGTTTACACTTATTCAAATGTACCTAAAGAAGGATGCATCAAAAAGATTCCACTAACAACACAAGAGGATAAGCCGTATATTGAAATTTCCAGAGAATATGGAAATAAATTTCACCGATTGGTGATTGAACACGGGAGTGTCACGCGTGGAAAGATGTGTTCTATGTCAAGGAAACAATAGGCATGTCTTGAACATGATCGATGTTATTCATGAGTTCATTTGTTAAAATGGGTTTGAGAGTAAACCGGAAACCACTGACTGCCACACTGTGTTTCTGTTTCATGTTGTCTTTTCCAAAGGTAACCTGACTGATTTCATATGACATTCAAACTGACTGTGAAGGAGCAGAGAGTGTGAGAGCGAGCATGTGCTTCAGTTTGTGTGTATGCGCACCATCACCCTTGCCTTCGCCAGATCAGACAGAGCATACATCTATATAAGGACATTAGCACTGGACCTTGTCATTAGTCACATGGGCAGAGGAAGAGAGCACCAAGGAAAAAGAAAGAGAGAGGGTTTGAACAAGAGAGTGGCTACCTAGCTGTTAACACTTCCATCGCCAAGACGTTAAATGGAGGCCAGATCCAAACCGGTCAAACTTGTGAGTGAGATGAATGTATTGTCCCCATGAAGACGCTGTGATGCTGCAAGATGTGTTTGCCGTGCAGCATTTCAAATTGTGACTCAAGGTCGAGTTGGTAAGGAAACAACACGCTGTTTGAAATGCAATTTTGTACGCATGTTTGAACACCAGTGTAAATCAGCTAGAAATTACAACTATTAGTATAGATACTATGTCACAGTTGGTCACACTCTGAAGTGATTCACATACACGGACAGACAAACAATAGGAATACTATTAATGAGATAATATACAACACAATTAATATTATGGATGTTTACGTGCAGAGTCACAGGATTTATTTCAATGACAAACACATGTAATTGTAACCGCTGTAATCAAATATTTTGCCCTTTGGCTATTGTAGGTCTGCGCAAGTAGGCCTGTATGCCATCGGTCTGTGCATAAAACCACGGATAAACTAGGAAACACGGTAATGAGGTAATAAAACCATTCAGTTGACAGTTTTATAAACAAAGCTTATAAGTGTCGTCTGGGAAAATACTTGTCCTGGTTAAGGGAATTCACAAGGGGGAGAGAGGAAAAGACAAAAGGTAATGAGGCAGGCGCAGTCAAATTCTATCTGGGGCACTCAGATGAATGCTGACCTATCTTATGGTGTGTGTGCTGTGGTGCTGGGGAGCAGATGTTTGCCGCGCAGAGGTGATGGAAGAAGAGGGACCCTCGGAGGCCTTGCCTCCAGAGGGTGAGTGGGCAAATCTAGGAGGAGGAGGAGGAGGAGGGAGTCACGATCTCCTCAGCAGGCTAAATCTGTGAACCTGGTACCTTCCCACCTCCCACAGCTTGTCAGAGGCTAATTTGCAGTTAATTAGAACGCAAGACCATACTGAGAAGGAGGTAAAAAATAACTCTGCGCCTAACCGTGCCCGGCTCCTCTCTCTCTCTCAGCTTGCACTCTTCTCTCTCCCTGTTTCTTTGCAGCAGTTTCTCATTTAATGGCCTACTTTTCAGACAGCTGGGCTTATGAGTGGAAACGTTTCTTTAGAATTCACACAAAATATTGACACTGTAGCTTCAGACAGGGTGCTGGAAAATGGCCTTGCGTCATTCTTGTTGGATATGAATTGATGCCGCCTCATAAATGACTTACAAAACTCTTGAATTAGTAATTAGTAATCATCTAAACATTGCTGTTTCGTAGAGAGAATCCCAAGACTTTACATGGAAACTCAGTTGAGAGTGCAAGAATATGTTCACACGGAAAGGGTGACGGCATATTGCGATATGTATTTCAAATTCAACATAAATCTATTCTCTGATGTTTTAATTTAAGAGCGTCAAGATAGCTTTTGGAGTAAAATCTAATATAGTAGCAAAACAACAACTCCAGGTGTGACTTTGTGTGACAAAACCAAATGATATTATAAAAAGTGTCTGGTTAAACCATGGAGATTGAAATGGTGATCTATAAACACAACAAATACAGTCGATGGGCTAATCATAGGGATGGATCACATAAACAATATTGACTGTGTTTAACCTCCCAAACATGCGGATGTTATAATAACCACATCTTCGGCCTTGCAGTGTTTTGGTATGGAGCAGAGGTCAGGACCTGCAGGCTGGAGCTGAGGTCACGACATGAATCGCAAAGGGAGTTGCTCCCCTCGTGCCTCCTCAAATTCAGGCATGCTTTGTCTGCTGATGTTGTAGCATTCCCCAGCCCAACTTGGTATTCCAGGACAGTGTAAGACGAGACTAGTGGGGAAATTGCGTCACGGCTTGTCCTATTAAAGACCCCTGAGATGAACTACTGGGAACACATGGCCGCCACATGAACGTTCTTCTGCAGCAGTTCTCCCCAGGTCCAAGTCCTGGTCTTACTGTTTGTGCTCAGCCTCCAGTTGAACTCCGGTATTTTTGTTTTCGCTTGTTTCTGCTGACGTCTGCAACTCCAAATTATCTTGAACTTGCAATAAAAATAACTTTGTCCTGTCTTTTTTTTTTTACATTTTCTGCCTGTTCGGAGAACAAGCTAGGTTATTATCTTGCCAATGAATCCGCTTTCATGAACACCCCTACCACCAATACAAACCCTGCAGCAGTATCAACAGAATCTGCAGTTCTGTCGGCAATGAGAAGTCTTAAAATAAGCAACAGTTGCTTGGTTACATCTGGTGAGAAAAACAGCCAGATAGAGGTACAAGACCTGCCCATTGAGCCTCACAACTTCTAATGCACCATTGTCTAGCTGTTCCGTGACACACACACACTGACCCACATGCACATCACTCTCCAGCATGTCAGAGGAAAGCGGGACCTTTAGCCCGAGTATTCACTCAGCATGTGACATACATGTGGTGTGACTGCATCTGGGATATACCATACAATGTGCAACAGGCTGACGAGGCGATGACGCAAGTGAGGCATCCACACCAAAAATACCTACGTCACCACATTTTCAGTTGTGAGTGATGTTTACCAGGAGGTACAAAGCAATAGTTACAGTTCTTCACCAAACAGTGGCTCAGTTCCTTTTACTGGAAGAAGGAAAATATTTTTTTAAAGCACCATAACATTGACCAGAGCTTAAAATTGATGAAAACAATTAGATATGGAAACTGTGGAAAATATTTGCCCTCACATTTGCAATCTGCAAGACTATCCCAGACATACTACACATGTTGCTGAGATGTAAAGACATCATTAAACCATAGCAGTACAACATTTTATGTATTTCACCAGTCAGAACAACAGACCAATTCTATGTTGTGATGCCAGACCACATCCATCAAGACTGTCAGTGCCATTGTGAATTGTGAATTGTGAATTCTGTTGCAAATCTAAGCAATCTCATTCTTAATTTCACATGTATATTGCTGTCTAAATATGCATACTGCTAAAAACTGCTGTACTGTATTAAGTTACCCAAATGTTACCCAAATGGCCTCTTAAAAATGTAGATGAGACAATATTTTTGCCAGAACAAAGGCTGGAATGCTTCTCTAAACAACCGCAGCTTGAAAAAACATATTTTCAAAGACAGATATTTGAACCCTGTGATGTAGCTCAGCGCAACACCCAATATTGTAGTTCTAGTACTGAATTGAAAAACAATCAGTTAAGCATTTCACATCAAAACCAGTCAACAGCCATTGTAATAAAAAAACAAAAAAAAGAAAAAAACAAACGTCTAAATATAAATGGGAGCAAAGGGGGTATGACAGGGCAGACAGCATTATGAAAGAGCCTGAACGCACTGACAGACGTTTTTTAAAAGGAGGTTATTGGCTTTCAGGGGAACAGGCAGCTAACTAAAAATACCCAGCCTGGATGGAGGGCATTGACTGAGGAGAGAATTTTGAGGGAGGAGAGCAGCCGGGGAATCAGCATGGGAACCGTCTGATTGCTTGGCATGTCATCTTTCAGCCAGTCGCTGGCAATGTCACTTTTGCCCACAGCTGAGATGATGCATAAGTGTGTCCCATCACCAGCTTCTGGAACTCGACATCAAGCAGGCTTAGTATAGAACTAATTAGAGCACACTTATACACTGAAAGGCCTAAATTAGGGTCTGATACAGCTCCTGTGAGATGTCCTCCATATTCCAGTGTGGCGAGACATGGTTCAGTCTGTATTGCCGATGGTGGCCTAAAAAAAAGTGACCCTGTCTCCGGAGTGAAAAAGCGCTTTCATTAATGGAGTTATGTCAGAAGATATTATGGTTGTGCTGCAGTTGGGAATACTTTAATACAAACCATAGATCACCTCTGAAAAAGACATCTGATTAGGTTCTGCAAAGCCATTATCTTAAAATAGCAACCGCTGTCTAACCTCGTGAGTGTGTGCGTGCACGCGTGCGCGCATTTGGGTGTACAACCATCTGCACGCATCCCACTTGCTCTCACAAACTACCTGACTGTGAAAATCTGAGGAGGAGGAAAAAGTGTCAAGAGTCTGTGAAGATTGAAGGAAGGTTGGGGGCGGATTCTTCTCTCCTACCTCTCATAGCAGTTCTATGACTGTAGCTGATGAGGAATCCTGACTGCAAGGTACAGCAGCAAGGAACAAAAAAGGACAACGGGCTGTGTTCAAACAGAGAAACATGGCAGCAATACGATGGACTATGTTTCAATTAACAAGTATCATCTGGAAACAGGAAGTTATCATTTTAGTGGCAACCACACGCCTCAAATGCCTTTCTCACACGAGACACTGCGGCAGTACGCACACATACACACGCAACACTGCTGAAATTCACGAGCCATTTGAATAGCATGACAATCTATCGAGCTTGCTGCAGTAGCTAATTAGCGTAGCAATTTATCAGTGCTGCAGAACATTCGGCCTTGGGAACATTATAGATTTGGCTTTGCAACAAATGGTGCATGTGCTTCAATGGCAAGAATAAACTGTGAGGAATCATCACCCGGTATTACAGATTGTTTGGGAACCATTTAAACTGCTGCTGAGATGTACTCCTGGATATAAAGCACATTACAGTAACTTGCGTGACATGTGATATCAGAAATGAGAGGAATCTGTGCGCACACCTTGGTATTGTGGTATTCATTGATGTCTTTGCTGCCTGAAGTGAATGTGATTGAATGGATGCCTGAATATGACAGAGTTTGACCTTGCAATCTTGAACTGCTCTATATTAATATTTAACAAAAGCTATCATCTGAATGTGACGGTTTAAAGATGACGGTGTGGGAGCCATGGGATTTCTCTTGGCAGTCTGTGAATAAGACTAGCATTAACATGAAGGGGCTGCAATACCCGATGTCAGGCCAGCTGCCAACATAACACTCCGGCTCACGTTACTCATTCTGCCATAATGATGCCAGGTAGAGGCAGGAATTTGACAACTGTTAATGGACAGTCACGTGATGACATTTATCTGTCACATGCCTCAACAATCATGAGTAATAAAATGTAATTTTATACTTATATGCCCCTAGAATACTTAAATCTTGGCAAAAACATACATTTCTTTTAATTCTTTTAAAAAATGTACATCCAGTGTACCTCCCGGGACCTGTGGTCCAGCCACATTTATAATTAAACCAAGAAAACGCACTTTACTATTTGCAAAGCCACAGGGAGCAAAATACCAGCCTGTATGTAAATTCCTTCCAAGCTCGATATACTTTAAACCTACTGATTAGAATCATTACTGCAGACAAAATCCTGTGTTACTCCCAATGGTATGACACCAAGATGTCACTGTGAAGCACTATTTAGACATGACCAAAATGTGTCCTACCTAGTTTGTGAAACATTTTGACCGAAGTTTTAATTGCATAAACATGGTTAACATTGAGACTTTGGAGAGATTTGCTAAGATAACTCCTCATTGTTTGGGATGAGTGTGTCTAACAGACAAACTGAAAAATCAAATCCCATAGAATCAGCCTTTAGACGCGACTACATATACCCACAGCCGATGCATACAAAGAGTGATACATAGAGAGTTAATGATGGCACGCATACACATACACGAACTTCTTGAAGGCATGTGGAGCACCAAAACCACAACAAGTCTCCACAAGCTTTCTGAGAACTATCATCTAGGGGGGTTGTCTTAGCCTCAGGGATTGTTGGGAGGACACCATCCACAGAATAGAGGCTGTTTAAAGATTCCTCCATGTTCTGGAGCACAATGCCTTCAGTTTGGTATACATTCACTTGGAAAAAATGCTACTCCGCCACATTCAATGCATTGCAGAGGGGGGATTTCTGTTGAAGTTTCGGGATAAAACAGCTGAGAATGTTTCTGTTCTTTATTCTTTGTGCTGTCACGAACTGGGCTCGACTGCATGTGGTTTCTGTGCCTGACTTGTACCATTTGTGTTGAAAAAAGGTGAGAAGTAATATGGCTGCACATAACTGCCATGAGTTAAACAAATGCCAAAATTTGCCTCTGTCGCATGGTGTGTACACACACACCAGTGTGTGTGTGTGTGTGTTTGTCTGCCAATGTACTGACAAAATTCCTGAAATGTGGATAGTACAATTATATAATGTAACACAAGAATACAACAGACAGGAGGAGATGGAGATAGGTGATCCAATGTGATGACTAGGACCAGCCAAAAGATAAGAGGTGAAGAAGAGGAGGAGTAAAATAATATAACAAAAAATAAACTGAAGATGTTTAAGAGAGATCAAATAATGGAGTAATAATGGAGAATAACAGCTTTGGGAAACAAATGTGAAAGTTCACAAAAGTTTGTCAGTAAAATGTCTCAAGCGATTCAGAATCATTTGGTTGGAGGGTGTGTGATTAATAATATCCCTTTCCTCAAGAGTAATAGAGGAAATGACCTGGAGCAAAGGCATGTTCATCCTTCCAATTAAGAAATTCAGACATGAAGTTTACGGGCAATGTTACTCACTGCATGTCTCGCAGGCCACCTACAGCTGTGCAGACATGAATTGGTACCTTGGATGATGGCCAGCAATTAAGATAATACAGTTAATACACGAAAAAAGCGATGTCAGAATGGTTAAAACAGATCTGATGCTCAGATACAAAATGGCAGTTAATGACTCAGTAGTTGAGAGGCAAAGTTATACCCGGACATAACGTGAATGACAGGGTTGCCAACTGCGGCAACCCATTGCACGCCAAGGACAATTTGCTGGAGCATCCTTCATACGTTGAAGCTGCCTTCGTACAAGCTGATTAACTCTTGTGATAAACAGATCTTGTGTTGGTCTGAAGACAAACTAAGAGTATTGTTACCGCGGTATACTTATCTCAACTACCCAGCATTGGTTGAAATAGGATATTGCTAGTGTCTTTTCCATTATTTTCATGGTTTCAAACCGAGTGTACAATCCTCACAGCCAGGCCAGGTGGTTATTTCTCCTCTTACCTTGGAACATTTTCTTCAGTCACTTTATTGACAACTGGGACAATCCAGGACAAAGTATCATGCTGACATTAACTATGAATGCCTGGACACATTAACATGTTTGTCATTCAAGGTTTCCAAGGCTGCTAATCTAATTCCACAGGACATTGATAAAGGTCAGGTCTTTGGCCCGAAGTGTGACAGCTTCATTCAATAAATTGTACAGATGACATTAATGTCTTTTAATTAATTAATCAATATAACATTAATTAATTAATGTGTTCTATGGATCTGGGCTATCTAAATTATGGTGAAATTCACACTCACTGCCAGAAAAAAGAGGACAAACCCTTAACAAGAAAATGAATAATGGTTGACTCAACTCCCTCTTAAGTGTTTCATCCTGAGATAACATTTGATTTTGATTCTGATTCTGATAGATTTGGGAGTGTGGATCGGTGGGCATTGCATTCAATTACCTGTAAGTCACTGCAACAAATCTCTCAGTCAAATGCCACAGCAACAACAGCATTTGTCTCTTACACTGTGGTAAGGACGATGCAAACCTGGCTACATGTTCACACGAACAGGAGGAAGCCCTCAGGGTGAAGGAAATTTGGAAACTAATCCATGGGGGCAGACCGAGAGCAGGGGAGAGAGAAGTAGGCTACCAAAAATCATAATTAAAAAAACTTTGCTCCACTTTCTCGAGCCTGAAAATAAGTCTCTCACATACCTCCTATCTCTCGAGACATCAACATAGAAAAGTTAGATGGGGGTCAAAGTCAATTGTGTTCCATTTCTATCATGGCTCTAGACTGGAATAATCCCCAATCAAATTTTGAGTTTGGGTATTTGTTTCAGGGGGCTCACAGTTAACACTAAACTCAAACTCAATATGCTCCACAAAGAAGCATTATTTGTAAATACTGTGTTTGTGGCACAATAAATGCAAGGCCATGATGAGGTGCTTCGCAAAGCACCTCATTACGGTCCATGGTATGTGCCATGTCTTTGGAAAATAAAGCAACAGATTATCTGACAGCATGGAAGCTACAGGAAATGGTTGCAAGTAGGAGGAAAAGGAGTGCAAGCAACGCTGTCTGCATGACATGTCGCGTTTCCTTCAGGTGGCTGCGCGTACGTGTCTATTTCCTGTCACTAGAATTACTCTATTGTCCTCCACCTCTCCCTGGGCGTGCTCCCACCCACCCGTATAACTTCCTCAACTGTTCCATAGAGAAATCATGTCTGCAATATCTGTCACATTGCCGTCTTTTCCTCTGAGTCCGTGTCGCCCGCTGTCCTTTGCCCCAACAGTCGCTATTTTTCCGCCTCCCCCCCCCCACCCCTCCACGTTGTCTGCGCTTATCTCGTACCGCTCTCCTGCGCACTGCATCCTGTTTGCACTGGGGCAGGACAAACATTGTCTCTGTGTGACGCCAAAGACATTTCACAGGCTATCACGTTTTCAGCGAGGGCCCGATATCTTCTATAATTGGGTTCTTCCTCCGGCCGGGAGTGGGGGAGAGAGAGCGACGGAAAGGGAGAGAGAGAGAGAAAGGGAAGGACGGAGGGGGATGGAAAGACAGCGAGAGAGAAAGAGTGTGAAAATGTAAAAAAAAAAGACAGGGCAAGTGGGCAAAGGGCACAGGAAAGGTCAGTCTCCATTTCTACCAGGAGACCATTTAAACACCTCAAAGAAACAAACCCGGCCTCCTTTAACAACTCTGTTACAATGCACTATGTAGAACAGAAAGATCAACATGGGGCAGGACCAAAATGGATCAAACAAGCCTCCACACGCCCACATCAAGAATAACAGAACCTAACCTATCAAAATATGGCCAAGAGTGTTTCCACTCAGTAGTTCTTCTATGTTGCAGCTGGCCCTGCAGAATGGACCCCGGCTCAAGCACTGGATTTCAACAACACGGCACAAAGACGTAGGCCTGGCTCAGAATGACTGGTCATTTCCACAGGAACATTGTGACAGGTCTTAGTGCACAACCGAGGCAATTCAGGCGAAGACTGTGGTCAAAAGTTGCATCACCTTCTGCGACAGCTGACGTGCCGATCTGCACGGAGGGAGGGCGAAATTGACTTACTCACACTGAAATGAGGCGACGTTCTGCAATCCGTGACGTTCGTGTCGCTGCCGATGACGTGGTCACTTCACTCTTCTCTGAACATGCCTCCCAGCTCCTCCAAGGTGCTTTCCTTTTCATGTCTCCACACATTAGATAGAGCACCTTCTCTCTCTTTTTTTGGGATGATTACGTCTCAGTCTTTATTCAACCCTTGGCTATTTCACAATTCAGTTTCACAAGTATCTTGTGAAGTCACATCACTGGTTGGCAATTGGGAAAGTTAAGAGGTTAGCCTACATTGCAAGTGTGTCATGCAGTTGGTAGCGTGACGAGCTATTAACTTTTTGGGGCCTTGTAACCATCCAAGTTATTTGAAAGCGTAGAATGTTCGGCTGTGACCACGTCAGTCAATACTATTCTATTCAAATACAGTTTACACTAATCTAATTAGTTAACCTTGTATGTATTGCAAATAAGAGAAGCATTAGCATTCACAATATTTGCAGCAGCATTTGCATGATAACCCAAATTTTGGGCGATGGGTTGACTGACAAACACTCACTAACACCTTGAGGCAGAAGCCAAAAAAGAAAGGTAAAGACAAATTGGCAGACAGGCACAGATGACACAATAGTTATGATGGGAACAGTGAATGAAAATGTGTTAATTAGAACCACTACAGTAGAGCACGGGATGATGCCAAACAGGCTCCACTATTCCTTCGACTTGTAAAAAAAAAACTTGTTTCTAGCCATACAGGTTCCTATTTGCTTAAGTCTGTTTTCACTTATCAGCTGATCTAACTAATTGCCTCCGTCAGGCAATCCAGTCTGTGCTTGATGACCTTCCAAAAGAAGGAAGTCCTTCCGTTTTACAGATGATCGAATGAGAAAGGAGTCAGGAGGGGGGCCATGCATGGGCTGACACACTGCTGATGATGTGTAATAGGAATTGAGGGACAAAAAAAATGTAAAATCAGCGTTCCCATTGTAGAATTACACAAATTCACAATAAAAAAATAGCTACTCATTGTTGAGACACACATCGCAGACATGCTCAGCCACACACATAGACAACTGGCTATCAACCAGTGGCTGACTAACACACATTTGCAACTGTGTAACCACAGTGAATAAACTCCACCCTATTTGAGCTGAACGGCTCAAACTTAAAGAAATACAACACAGAGAGGCAATCAAGACAAACAACAATTAACTGTGCTAATGCTGTAGTAATTCCGGTAATCTGCTTGCCCTAAGTTACCCCTTAACTAGGTGCAAGGTTGAATCTGCAAGCGCAGATGATTGCAGCATGAGAAAGTGTTGCCAATGTCCCTGCACTTGTACAAGGACCACTTGTAGCATGATGGGTTGACAGCAAAACACCAAAACTGGGCCAACATTCCAGGGACACCTTCATCTGTTCAAGTGTCCCTTCACACACCACTTCACCTCTGTCAGCAGCCAGTAGCTCCTACTAAAGTATGTCTCCATCTCCCCAACTTGAATTTACTGGAAAAAAAAAAAAAGAAAACAGTAGGGCAAAGTGGTTGCGCTCCATTGACAAGTACGTGTGCATCACAGGTAGACGGGAACTGGTGAGACGCCTGTCCAACTTTGACTGGAGATGCTACATGGGCTATTTTCAGAAAGCGCGCTGTGACCTTAGTAGGGCTGGGTATTGTTAAGGACCTCACGATTCGATTAGATTTCAATTCTTTGGGTAACAATTCGATTCAATTTCGATTCGATTCGATATTGTTTTAAACACTTCGATATCGATTCAGTAATAAGTCAAAATACACAAATAATTGATAATGTTGATAATCTAATTTCAAAATATTTTTTTTTCATGCCCATATGAACAGCCAAGGTATATCATAGCATTTTTTAGCACTAAAACATCTGTCAATAGCATGAATTAGCACAATAATGTGTGCTGAATATGGAATACAAAAGTAAAAAATATGACAGTACTGTATTAAAACTAAAGTGCATGTAATCTTTAATTATATTTCTTTTCTCTTGGCAATTGTGTTGTAACTCACAACATTTCTGAGCAATGAAACGTTTGAATATAAAGCATTAACACAATAATGCTACCTATTAGGGCAGGGTATTGAAAGGAACCTCTCGATTCGATTTCGATTCTT
>OMPJ01045564.1:20396-56550 GCA_900312935.1 Carapus acus | reverse complement strand
CATCTCTCTCTACATCCAGCCTTGTGTACAGGGTCACCCCAACACATGCCCACGAATACACACACACACACACACATCTCTCCCCACCACCACCACACACACACACACACACACACACACAGAACTCCCCTCCATCGTGCATATGCCAATTTCTCCATGGAGATGAATAATAGCTGCATCCGTATGTAGGATTTACTTTTTCTGATCATTTGTGGGCATTGCTGGATGCTTTCAACTTGTGGCCTTCACCATCATTCCCACCTCCTTTTCTGCAACTGCGTATTCCTTCCATGCATGGCTGCACTCTTCGTGTTGCGGTTTTGCACACAGTAACATTTAATTAGCATCAAAAGGTCAAGGCCCATGCAATATATATAAGGTGTGACATTTGTGGTAAGACGGGAGATCCATGAAATGACCCTGAGGGGCTTGCGAATGAGAGAGTCAGGGGCATATCAGACTCCATTACTCACAGTCTTCAAGGAGGTTTCAGCTCTCTGTGCTTCCCTTGTTTGAGAAAAAAAACAGAGTGACTCCTTTTGATTGGTTTTGGCGGGGTTTCACCAACAGCTCCATTTTTAAATGACAGGTGTAGAATTTGTTTCACTGGACTATTTCCAATATGGAATCGTCCTCCACAAAAGCAGTCCCATACAAGCTCAGAAATGTCTTCACAAACATAGACACTTTTGAAGCAAAGAAAGAAAAACGAGGATTTTCTGGGTGCGCCAGCCAAATTCGCACAAGCTGATCTCTGATGTGACACAGCCACATTTCTGAGGCCCTCGAGCGCGGCTTTACTCTGGCAGTGCATTGTAGGTAAGCGATCAATATTTGGTCTGGCGTCACTGGGGTTTAGACCCTTGTCGCCACTGATGTAGTAAAACTAAGATTTACTACTCCTTCATAAATCCACTTTCAGATATTTTTACTGTTATTATTTTTCACACACCCATACACATTGTGCAAATGTGAAAACCACATGCAATAATTTTGTTGTGGGTTCCCTTGGTACAAAAGGTTTCGGTTTTTATTGCCATCTCAACATTGTGCTAATCTGACTGACCTTTTTTGTCATCACACTCATGCCACCACAATCCTGCACCTGGGTGTTCTGGCACGAGTCGAGCAAATCTTCTGAGCTTATCCTGACGTTATTATCCCTTCAAACTGATGAAGCGTGCCCAACTCCAAACAACAATCGGCTTTGTTGTTCAGCTGTGTCTCTGCAGTTGACTGGGGGAATCGTGTCAGTGCGTTCCAGTGTGAAGATAGAGGACTGGCAGCAGGATGGATGCCACCCCCAGTGAGAAAATGAGTGGAATCACAGCATTTTCCACCCAGCTGACACCCAAGACAGATGGAGCACACGAACACTGCAGCATGGCCCCAGCTGAAACCATGGCAACAGCGTGAACACAGCAACAGGAAGCATGCAAGACCAATTGGAAAAGGGAGAGCATTACCGGCTAAGTGGGTCCCTGAGGTAGACTTGCGGAGGATGATAGAACTTACGGATGGAGGTTTGGTGTGAGAGAATCAAGTGGATCCATCATAGTGCCCATGATCGAGAGGAACACAGAGCCATATGCCTTGTCTCCCGCGGCGATGGTTCAATGTGGGCTGCAACAATGAACAACCCAGATTACAGGCGAAATGGAATGTCGTCAGCCGTGGCTCGGTGATGCTGTAAAACAGAAGCTGCCTCAACCCTGAAGGCACGTCCATGCTAATGTGTTCTTTACTGCTGTTTGATGGAGGAAAGAGTTGCTCCACTAAATCCAGATATTACCATCCTTTCTTCTGGAATCTTTAGGATGTTTTGCAACCAGCATATGATCAGCTTCCTCCAGGGTAACAGAGATCAAGAGTTGTCCCTCATGGACACCTACGTTCTTTTGACCGCAGGCAGTCTCATCAAATACCATTGTCTGACTACCAGTTAGTTGGTCAGACTGATGCTTCTATCTACCTGCTGTATATCTCAGATATATCCCAGATATCTCCTCATGTGACCGAACTTCCCTTGGTACTCTATACTTGGAATGATCCAGACATGCAGTGCATTTGTTATTCACAGGAATTGGTATAAACCAATGGCACAGTCAGCAGATTCCTGTCTTGCAATGGTGCATTCTCACTCTCATTCCTTCATCCACTTCTGTTGGTAAGCTAGATTCAAGTCAAAACAGAGCAGACTTAGCCTCACCTTGCTGTAAGCTAGAAGCAGGATCCCAAAGTCGCTTTTATGTGACCAACAAAGAAGAGATTAGTAGGTAGGCATTTTATTGATCCACCGATCCAGTGATCCAGGAGATGTAAAGCCCTTGTAGCTCCAAGAATGTTACTGAATGTCACTGAAAGCTGGACAGTTGGGGACGGAATAGTGTTCGGTAGACTGTGAGAGCTGGATCATAACTGTTGACTACTGTTGATTTTCTTCAATTTGTGTCTAAAAGAAACACAAGTACCATATTTTGCAGACCACAATGTGCACAGGGTTATACGGCACATGATAAAACATATCCCGCATAAGGCGAAACAAAACAGTCATGTAAGTTGAACTTAATTCACCTCATTCGTAGCAACTAATTTGATATATTGTATTGCAAAATGAACTTAGAATCATTCATCCCCCACAAATCCATCAAATTCCTCATCTTCAGTTTGTGAGTTTAACAATTGGCGTTTTCGGCATGAAGCTCGTCTGGATCCCTCTTGTCATTATCTGAGTCTGTCTAAGAGGATTCCGGCTTTCATGAAAGCTCAGACCACAGTTAAGACAGATACCTCAGCCCAGGCAGTTATATTATGTGTATGTACTGGTATTACAAAAAGAGGTGCGCGTACTATGTACTGTTCCCTCATTGGTTTATCGTTGGCAGAGATGGCAGACACCTGAGGTTAATTGAAGGTTGAGACAACGTTGTATTCCAACATTTTATGATATTTGGATTATGATACAAATTTGGAAACTGGATGTACCTTAAAAGCCCCGCATTGGCTTGACGTCTAATTATACTGAGGTAACATTGATTAGATGCTGGACAATGGTTGCTTACCAGCACCACATAAGTAGTTATCTAACGTTGTCTGATATTGCAACCCATATTCAACCAAGGACAGAGTTTAACATAATGTCCCAGTGTCGACTGGGAATGGTCCAACAATAATTAAAAAGAGCGGCTTCATTGCTTACCAGTTGCCCAAAGTTGCACAAAAACAATTGGCCAGGTTTTTGAGCACAGTGTAACATGTTGAATTGATTTAAGATCAGTAAGCACAACAACAGCTTATACATAAAGCGATGGAGGATAACAATGTTAAATTCATTTTATATCAGAAATTCAATCAGAAAAGAGAGGCTCTCATATATCACAGCTACAGTCCACTACAAAGTGAACTATTCCAACATTTTAGTTTCTGTCCTGTCATTCAGTGATGTCAAGGTCAAAAAATGAAATGCAATATTCTAATTGACTTAGACAAACAAATTGTGGTTTTCATGGTCAGAAAGCCATAATTGTCCGAATTCTAACAAATAAAGCTGAGAAACATTTCAATATAAGTGTAATGAATCCATGATAAGAGACTTTAACCTCTTGGATTGAATTACTGGAATAAATGTTGTTAGTTTCTTGATTTTGCAAACGTGTGTGTATATTCTCTGTCTAAGAACAGTCTTTGTAAATGCAAGGATGCCTAGAGTGGATTCTTTACTGTCTTCTCACTGTGTGGGTGCCATTGTCCAAACAACACAGGTAAATTCCTCAATTTGTAAAGGAAGCAGAGTAACACTGCATAACTATGGCTGCACACAGTAAGAACGACTGCCTAACTACTACTGCATTGAAGCTTCAACATCAAGCCTTCTCTCTGCTGCATGATGATGCCGGCCTTCCTTAAAGAGGATATGTTTCCTACAGTTCTTGTCAGTCAGAGTGCCGACTTCACTGACAAGACTTAGCACACTTTTTTTGTGGTGTGTCTAAGCTCAGCCGTTATCAACAGCGGGCTCACGGGCCATCTCCACTATCACCAGTCAAGAGACACCATCAGTTGGTTTGCAACTGTCGGGCAATTCTCGGCCCTTGATTCATCCCGACTGCGATGTAAACAGAAGACGGGTCCTGTTTTTGTCTGGTGTATCATTTGTCTGTCCCTCTTGTTTTTGCCTGTCCTCTGCCAAGCATAAATATAGGGCTTCTTTTGCACAGACTCACACAGACTCGCGCACACACACAGATGCTTGCACCCCCTCATTCGTGGCATCAGTGTGGCTGTGCCCATCAGCGAGTAGAGCCTTTGATGAGGCAGGCAGCACTTTGAAGCTGGGCTCTGCCATCAGGCGCTTTTTGAAAGAGCCCTCTCTCTCTCTCTCTCTCTCTCTCTCTCTCTCTCTCTCTCTCTCTCTCTCGTACTCTTGTACTCTCTCTACTTCGCACCACCTTCTCTTCTTCCCTGGCTCACTGCCTCTCTCGCCTTTTGCCCCTCTCTCTCTCTGTCTATTTTCACCACCACACATCACAAACCACCACCACACAGTGAATGGAGCATAAACACCAAGCATCCCAAATCTGACATTGTTGCTATCTTCCTTTGCTTCCTCTCTCTCTCACTTTTGTTTGTCCTCACACGCCTCGTCGTTATTTGTGTCCAAAGCTATTACCTTTGCTATCTTCCTCCAGATTATATTTATTACTTGTTTTCTCAACAACAAAGTCGTCACATTTTATTTATTCAGCAAACTTCAAAGATCTCTTTGGGCTCTGAGAAATTGCCTCCATGACTCCATGTGCTTGCATCCGAAATAAGTAGCGGATGACAGTGACTGCCTGCTTATTTGGTATCGGAAACACAAACAGTCTGTAGAAGGAACTACCAGATTCCTTGCAAATTGACTGATGATCATGATCAATTTTGATGGCCGTCACCATCATCCATTTCAAGCACCCTAGATGATGATTTGTTTCCTTTAATATTAGACACCAAATACAAACCCAGCAGGTATATTACCCTCGATGAGTATATCAATTCTTAATACAAAAAAGAAAGAATCCACTAATCTCATTAAATCTACTGGGCACACTCACACTGTTGAGTGGAAAGAAAACCTCTCTTGAATCAATGACATCCGGACCTTTTCCGCTAGCTGCTCCATGTCTGTAGATTGTTCTCTTAGTTCCATTGCCATTTAAAAGAAAAACTTGTGGAAACTTAAAATCCATATTATAATGTTTGCTTGGGAGTCTGGGACATTGGACTCAAAGGCTGAATTCAAGGAGCCATCAGAAATGTGAAGAGTACAAAAAATCTTCTCTGGGGACTTTCTTTAGGAGTGTGTTACAAAAGATACCGGCTCGGTCAATGGCCTGGACGAGACGACCAGTAGGTGCCTGCTGTCTTCCCACACCAGATCTGTCAAACTGCTAATGAAAAGTGGTTTCGACATCTTCCCCAACTGCTGCACGGCTGTGTTTTTCCATCAGCCTCAACTCTGCTGCACTCCCCTCTGCAGCAGTGGCAGAAAGTGTTGGAACGGTGTAGTGCGTGTTGAATTATTGATGGGTCAGCGACTGTGTCTGGGTTGTCGCTTTGGGACGGCCGATCATGCATACCGTCTGTCAGTACGTAAACAGGTGGAGTGTGACAGGAAACCCTCTTTATGTTTGCAGTGTGGAGCTTTGAAAGCCAGTCGGATGCTGTCAGCAGTTGTGGTCTAGTTAGCCAATCAAGTGGCACCTACTTCTGTCACTCCACAGTGAAGATGCTCCTCATTTTTGAAAAACCTGCAATTGGGGCGTGCTTCACAGTTGGTGGAAAATCTTGAAAATAGTCAAACAAGGGTCAATAAACCCCATTAGACTAATCACCTATAATCCTTTGCACAAGGGGGCATTTTACTGTTAGTCATTATTTTTACAGCTTTCCCAAAGCGGATTCTATAATGGTGACCATGGGCTCACACTCTGTGTAATTGCGTGCCGTCACAACCTTAACAAGTAAGCTTAGAGTAACACTTGCCTTGGAGTGTGAGTGAGAAAGAGTGTTTGAGAAAGTGTGTGCATGCGTGCGTGCGAAAGCATGTGTACGTTCATGCAATAATTACATTATAAAATTAGATGAAGAAACAGCAACAACAATCCCAAGCTCTGCAATATGAAGGCACAGAAGTCAGCAAAGTGTGAAATCGTCAGTGTGTCTCCTCTTTGTGGGTCAATGGGAGCAAGAGAGGAGCCCCTCTGACAGCACGTCAGAGGGGCTATGAGGAGGTAGGAGGTGCGTCCAACTCAAGTGCATCTTTCTAGCTGGACTTCTTATTTAGAGGCTCCAATCTGGAGGTGGTATCACTTGATCACTTTCCAATTTGGAACCATTTGGGGAACTTCCATCTCCCCGCCATTTTCGCCCTCTTTCCCGTCAAGCACTCGTGCCTAATTTATTGGATCTCCTGTTACATGTTCACGGCTGCTCGGCGGCTCAGCGCATAAATTATGAAGAGAGCTTTTCGTTTGCCGTGTGGGAGCGGGCAGATGCGTGTGATGCGCCGTTACAGGCAGTTATGTTGAAATGTCTTCTAGGCTTCAGAGTCAGAATGTCTGTTGTGAATCACAAAACTCTCGCTAATACAAATCATTTCTGTGAAGGGCAAACCCAACTGACTGAGAATATTTTAATGCTGTGCTGGTCTATAACTTGGTTTAATGTATAACGGCAGATGTTGAGCAAGATGCTGCACCCAAAGGTCAAACCTTTCCTTCATCGTCCAGACTCAGCCTGGAATCGGTATGATACTTTCTGCCTGTTATCAGTAATTGTGTTGATGGGTTTGGGTTGATATTTGGGATAAAACAAGAGAACGGAACATTTGAGTGATATTCAAGATATTTTCACTGGCCTTTTGTGTTGTTACGATGATGCATATGGGTCTTGTGACTGCTCGTCAACACAAACCAATGCTGCTCACAGCAGCTCCACCTTGAAATGGATGCGGTAAGACCCGATTTTGCATGGACTCTGCAGATCGTGTCACAAACCACAGGATGGAAAATATGAAACACACCCACGCAATCCTTTGAAGAGGCAATGAATCTTTCCTCGCTCTCTCAAACAGGAAGTGTGTTTCCGTCTGTATTGTTGCCTAACATCTGTCTCTCATCTTCAGCCAGAGGGGCTGTCTCCTACATTTCATGCACTGGCAGGTATAATGAGACGTCACTTTGTTCTCAGATTAAAAGCCGGGCGTCCTAGGATCCACGCAGCCAGAGATGATGATGCACCCTGACAACACACTCCAGCAATCTGTCACAGGGTGATGTCATTAATGCCATATTATTCGGTCCCCACAGCAACAATCACAATCTGCCCGAGATGTCAGCATAGGAGGTGGTCCAGTGTTAGCAACTTTCGTGTTTTCTTTTTTGTTGTTGTTGTTGTTCTTCTCACTTGTGGTTTTCCGTTGCAGAGAGTGAAGGAGAGAAATAGTTTTAGTGTTAAATACCAGCCGCCAGAATGATGAAATGATGAAGAGTGTCTTAACGGTGTGTCATCCTCAACCTGTCGGATTGTCCTCCCATTCTCTGACACTGTTTAGTTTTTAGCTGTAGGATTACGAGGTAGCTGCTTGATTTAGCTTGTATTTGGGGTAACATACAGTCCAGAGGCGAGCAGATGCCAGCCAGAGGCGTTTTTTCCATAAATAATCAAGTAATTTCTGAACAAGCATACAATGACACATGACTGCAATTTAATGAGCCGCCAATGTTCAGTGCTCATCTGTTGGAGGCAGGAGGCCCATGGGTTCACGCTGCACATGCTGATTAAAAAAGATTTAAAAAAACAAAAACGACGCACCTGTTCACCATCTCTGCCCTCCTGCTGTGTATGATTGGACAGTGATGGGGAGTGGATGTCTTTTTGCTACAGACATTTTAACTTGACAACAACCTTTGGAAATGTGAAACTTGTCATTTGTGACTTGGCTCCATTTCCGCACACAGTCGGCACACATGCACTGGTTTTCCCTTCATGTGCACAGGGTCTCAAATCCTTTGTCCCTGACTCTTAGATCTACTGTGGTTTGCAGATGATAAGGCGCACGGCATTATAAGGCGCAATATCAATGAAAGCATCTTTTTTTTCATATATAAGGCACAACAGGTTACGAGGAGCATGATAAAACCGCACAAAGCTAAACAAAACAGTTAGGTAAGATGAACTTAATTCAACACATTCACAGTAACTCTAAGATTACTAATGTTTAAATTGTAACAAAAACAGAAACATTCACTCACATTTGAAATCATTCGTCCCCTACAAATCCATCAAATTACTCATCTTCAGTGTTAAACAGTTTGACAATTTTGGCATCGAGCATGCCGGGTTCTCTCTCGTCATTATCTGAGTCTGTCTTGTTACTGTTGCTTGGCAGTTCAGCGATGATTCTGGCTTTGTGAAAGCTCATACCACAGTTACAACACATACCTTAGCCCAGGCAGTTGCAATTTGTTGAAGCACAGTGTGTACCATTATTCCAAAAAGTGACGGAGGTAAGCGTTCTACGCACTGCTCCCTGATTTTTTTATTGTTGCCAGCGATAGCAGACACCTAATGTTAGAGTGAGGTTGGAACAATGTTGTATTACGACATTTGAATATAAACGTCTTATGATATAGATATGAAAATTTGGTTAACATTATCTTAACGTTTGATTATAGTCAGGTAACATTGACTAGATGTTGGATGGTGGTTGCTTGCCAGCACTACTTAATTCGTTATCTCATACTGTCTGATGTTGCAACCCATATTCAACAAGGGACTGACTTTAATACAATTACCCCGTGTCAGCTGGGAATGGTCTGACAATCAATCAAGTGGGCAGCTTTGTCGCTTACCAGAGTTTCACAAAAACAACTTGACTTTTTTTTTAGCTTAGTGTACCACATAAAATTTGTTTGGAGTCCGTGAGCACAACAAAAATTCACACAGAAGGCACACCAGATTATAAGGTGCACTGCTGATTTTTGCAAAAATCTAAGAATTTTTTGTGTGAAAAATACAGTACCTCACTCCTGTGTTTGTGCCGTGGTCTCCGATGTTTGCCTCTCTACTCTCGCCGTTGCTGGTTCTGTCAAGATTGTAACATTTCGTCCTGCCTCTCCTCTGTTAGTGTAACCGTTTCGGTGGCTGACAGATTTGGTCAAAGCTCAAAGATGTGTGTGAGAAAGTGCATATGTTTGTGTGGTGGTTGGTGCGGGTGCGAATAATATCTAACCTCGTTTTTCACAGATTTAGTTGTCCTGGTGCAAACATCTCTTCTTGTCCTTAGATGTGATGCAGACTGTGTATATATGTCAGTGTGTTTGTGTGTTTGACACGTTTCCTCTCTGTTTTTTTTCAGTTGTATAAGAGTAAAGTCGTAGAGCTGGGAGAGAGGCTGCTCCCGGCATTCAACACACCAACAGGAATCCCCCGAGGAGTCATCAACCTGGGAAGGTGAGTGTGTAGGTCTGCCATCTTCCACCCCTCAAATTCAATATGATTATATGTGGTGTCACTGGTCTCTACGGTAATCCCGCGTGCCCCATAGCTACTAAGCGATTCACACCACCCGAGCCACTGAGTGCAAAAGGCCTTGGAGGTGTTCATCCATCAGCTGTGATGTCTGGGTTTAGTTAATCCTTTGCCGCAGGATACATCTGCCCAGAAGCGGACATTCAGTCGGAGTTGAGAGCAGAGGCGCAAGTCATGCAATTAGGTTACTTCATCGGCATGCTGCTGCAGCTGTAAGACTGTTGTCCTCTGTGCGCAAAGCAGTTCAAAGGTCCCAAAATACAAATTGATGAATTGAAAATGGTTATTGCTTTTTTTTTTTTTTTTTTGAATAAATCACCATCTGATTGCATGCTTGCCTTCTTCTGCGCTCTGCTGAAGGGTCAGTTCATCAGCTGAAGCAGCTTTCATCATTGCTGTTTTTTGCTAGATGTACTTCAGATAGTGATGGCACAGACAACAAAATGGTGCGCGAAAGTAGCTATGGCTTTCGTTTTCGTCTGGTATCTGCAAAAGAGAAAGATAAAAAGCATTGCAGTATTGTAATTGTTGGTTGTATTTGTATTACCGCACTGTCATTAGTCATTGTGATGAAGCACTGTGTGCATGTATTCTTGCAACAAAGCTTGGACACACACAAAAAGGACCACCACAAAAATACTTACACCTCTTTGTATGACATGGATTATTGTGTTTTGTATAAATTCACAAACTTAATAGGAGAATTGGACCAATGCTTAAAAACCAACGAACAGACGTAATGCTCTAACAATACCAGGTCAGAGTGAAAGAGCAGAAGTCTGTGTGTGTGTTTGTGTGTGTTTGTGTGCGTTGGTGCGGAAAATCCTGTTCAGCCTTAGGCGGAGTGTGTGGGAAGTTCTTTATGTTTGATACCAGATCATATCGCCTCCTCCTATTGCTGAATATGTCAGACTGACAGCCGCAACTCCAGCACAGAGAGGAGATGCAGCATGTAATCCCAATTTTTAGTACCTAAACAGGAGCTGTGTTCACTTGGAAAGGTACAAAATGCCAATTTCTCTTAATGTATCCTGGGTGATGTGTGATATCGATTTTGGATAGAGGCCATTTGTGGAGGCATATTCATCATTTCTTCTCACCATGATGATAAAACAGTCCGATTGTGAAGAGGAGTGAGTGTATGCGTGCATGTGTGCACTTGCTTGTATTTATGTGTTACACAATGTAAAAAAAACACTAATGGATGGGTGCTAGTGCCGTTTCTTACCTAGCAGGCTGATGCTGTCTCTCCATCCCCAAACAAAACACACCTCCCTATATGGCTTTGATTTGGGGATAGATTTTTCTAATGAGTGAATCAGAGTCAGCGCCGCTAATGATGTAGCCCCAAACTTTTAATGGTTGCATTTATCAGCACTGCCAAATTCTTCGATTCACTCCCTCCCAATTCAGTTCTTCCTGGCTCCTTTTCCCTCTCTCTCTCTCTCTCTCATACTCTCACCTCACAATTCAGAGGAGAGGAGGAATAATACTTGGCAAGTTCTGTATGTCTCATGTGCAAACCTGCGGACAGAAAACTGCAATGTCAGTTGCTTCCTAGACCTTTTACGCACGCACGCACGCACGTATTTGCACAACTTTGAATGCCGTTTGCACAAACCGTGGCTCACTGCAGGCAACAGTCTTTCATTGAACAGCTGACAACGGTTATGTGATTGTCTTGTAAAGATGCCAGAGTTGTTAGCGAGAGTCTGTGGCTTAAATGGCCGACAGTTGTCTCCCACCCTCCGCCTGTTGCGTTGTCCGCTTCGCGTCGCAAACATCCCACAGTATTTTCTATTTAAGTTTGCTACTCGCAATGCCTCTGGCATTCCATTCTCATTTGTGTAGAGGTGAGAAGGTCACTCCCTGTCCTGGGTGGACTGTGGCTCATTAACCTCTTAGCTTGACCCTCCAGATAGCAGAGGGAGGAGACACATCGATGGAGGATGAGGCCAATAAGAAAAAGTGTGATGCTGATTTTTCATGGGATGGAACAGCCTCCAGCTACGTTGTACATGCTTTCTCCAACTACTGACTTCCTGTTGAAACTGTTTGGGTGATGAATGCCTTTATAGCAGGCAACAAATCACAATAAAACGATAAGGGAAACATGTGGGTCTGGGCAACGGTGGGTTATGATTTCCCGTGTTCATTCTGCTTCGGTCAGGTAATAGCTTGTTTGTTGAGGATGAACCACACTGCATGCAATCAACACATACACTGAAAAACAGGAATTTGAGTAATTTGTGATACACAATTTGTTTGCACATGTTAATGTGTGAGTGATCCCCACTCAGAGGTACAACATCAGCGGCAGCAACAGGCCCAGCGAGCTGTGTGTCTGCATCATCTTGCTTAGTGTTTTACATGCAATGTATGATTCAGTTTATGAGGGAAGAAGTGCTGTTGCGTCATTTTGTATTTGATTGGACATAGTTGCATTTTAGGTGAAACAAGGTCCCTTGTGCGGATTATAGTGCCTCTCTTTTGTTTATGTGCCGGTGTTATGGGATTTTCCTGTTTTGTCTGTCTTACAGTGGCACCAGTTGGAGTTGGGGTTGGGCCTCTGCAGGAAGCAGCATCCTGGCAGAGTTTGGAACACTGCACCTGGAATTTGTCCACCTCAGCGAGCTCTCTGGAAACCCCATCTTCACTGAGAAAGTACGCGCAAACCACCATGTTCCAACCTGGGCAATGGTGTGATAGCACTTTGCAGGGACGCCTTTCCATTGTGACGGTATTAAGCAGATTTTCCATATTTCTACTTTTACAGGTGATGAACATCAGAAAACTTCTGAATAAGATTGAGAAGCCTCACGGTCTGTACCCAAACTTTCTTAGTCCAGTCAGTGGAAACTGGGTACAACGTAAGTTACCAGTGCATTGCTCTTATTTCATTATCATCATTTTGATATACAAAATACGTTCGGAGCTTAACGTAACAGTTTGACTGCGCTTTATGGGCCACTTACTTATTCCAGTGACTCCTACGTTGCTGTGGGATCCTGGAATCAAACCTGTTAAGTTAGTAGCTGTTGTTACTAGCTTTTTATCCACTTGTAGATGTAGTTACGAGCTTACTGCACCACCCACTTAGCCTCCTCACCTTCTGCTGAATTTCTTATGTGAGTATCAAATTCCTTTTGTGTGTTCCCACAAGTCCTGCCAATCAAAAAGATTTTCAGGAGGATGTCTGTTGCTCTTGAAGACAGTCGATCTCATTCTGCGCGCCCACATCAGCATTTTCTGGCTGCACCCACATCTCATTTCACATTTCAACATGCTTTCCCAAGGTGACAGATGGGGAGTCACCTCACGCATTCGGCCTCTGTTGGCGTCTCATCCACCCCTACGCATCTTCCTCGGCTCGTTTTTAATATCGAGTTCACTCTGATGGCTGCATGACTCCTGCTGCTTGAGGTTATTAAAATGATAATGAATTAAATTACCTCAGGAAATTGGATCTTTCCAATTCACCTCAAAGAGGATGAACAAAAAAAGGAGAATACAAGAGGGACAAAGCAGCTTTGCCTGAAACTCCACAAATCTGTCCAATTACGCCGGCTAATTGTTGTGGGTGAAGGTATGAGGGCACAATGCTATACCGTGCAGGGAGAGCAGCCTCGTCGCATCGATGCTTGCTCACCAGTGAATGTCAAGGACAAGCAAGGCCCCAAGTTAACCTTGCACAGGGATGTACTGAGGTGTGTGCACGCACAGGGAGCAGAGCATGGCGGATTCAGACCCCCTCTCTGGCACATCACACTCAAGCAGAGACTTGAGGACGCACAACAGATTCTCATTTGAATTTCCACTCCAAGCCTGGGAGTGCTTTCACATTATTAAAAGTTTCCAACTAACTTAGGCACGAACTCCTCTCCTATCATCATGGTGAGCCTGTGGGTTTTGAAGGTGTTGAAAATGAAGTTTGCTGGTGAAGTTAGTCAAATTTTTTGGGCTCAGCCAAAATATAAATATCACCCTCAGAGCAGCTCAGTGTTAACAAGCACAAATATTATTTATTTCTCCAGTTTATCGCTGTATTTGTACAACTGCATTGCTTTATTGCTCAACAATAACATTTGATGTGTAGTTGACTTAGTGCGTTCCCCCTCTTTACCTTCTTTTGTAGATCATGTTTCCATCGGTGGTCTCGGTGACAGTTTCTATGAGTACTTGATCAAGTCATATCTGATGTCTGATAAAACGGATGAGGAGGCCAAGGGGATGTACTACAGCGCGCTAGAGGTATGGATATCACAATCGGCAGCCTCAGTTCCCACTGGCCATTTCCAGTAAGATCAGAATAAGGCCAACCAAGTAGACATCTGTATCAAATTTAGACAAAACTATCTAAGATGCTCTTGACGCAAGTCAAATCAAAGACACACAAAGCAGAGCAGACTCACAACGTAGACCAGATGCCTCTCATCCTGGTTACATGTGGCAGGAGGCTGCTGTCTGGTGTTTTGTCATGTTTTGTATGTGTGTGTGGATGTGGAAAGTTAAAACATATCGCAGGAGTGTTGAAATGGTTGATTTTTGGAAGATTAGGACTGAGATTTAGGGGGTGACATATCAGACACGCACGCACGCACACACACACACACACACACACACACACACACACACCATCCTGTAAATAATTGCTGTTGAGCTCATCATCAGTCCTTCTCTACTCTCAGATGACGCAATGATGTGA
The DNA here is from genome assembly GCA_900312935.1 of Carapus acus. Lineage (NCBI taxonomy): Eukaryota > Metazoa > Chordata > Actinopteri > Ophidiiformes > Carapidae > Carapus > Carapus acus. The sequence goes on along the minus strand of OMPJ01045564.1, from coordinate 42,272 downwards.
CATAATAAATGTAATGTGCTTATGGAGAGAATCTCCTGATGTGACTCATGTGAAGCACTGTCTTTGTAGCTCCAACAGAATTGTCCTGTGTAATTAAGACATGAACAAGGGGGTGATTTCAAATTATACCAACAGCCAATTAGGGAAGAATCTTGAGTCCCCTTCCTGATAAAGGTGATTGAGAGCTGCACTTTTAATTCTTCATATTCAAGATATTGCCATGCAGTGTTCACTCACACACAAGCTAGAGCAGGAATCTGAAGAACTTTACAAGTGAAATGAAACAAGTACATCTAGCTGACAATTTGCAACCCAGATTTGTATGCAACAGATGAAACAAAGTGAAGAGGACATGAAAATATGAGATCCAGCACATGAGGAGGACGTCTGTGAGGAGGTTGTGTGGATGCAGAGGCCCAAATGACTCACAGAAAGAGATTTAGTCTTCATTGTTTTCTTCCAAACGAGTTCTATCATGTGTGATGTGAAATTTCCTGGCTGTGGTATCCACTAGCATTAAGACATCAGTGTGTCTTAATGCACAGAATACACATTTGTGCCATTATGATGTGTGCCATTTAGATGTGCCATTGTCACTTACAGTGTTGACTCAGGGTCTGTCGACTTTGACTCCTCACTGTCATTTGTCAAATAAACCTGTTCCGCTTTCTGAGTTATCGTTTTGTTATTCTGAAACTCTCTGACAATTCTCAGGCCATCGAGACCAACTTAGTCCAGAAGTCCCCTGGCGGCCTCACCTACTTAGCTGAGTGGAGGGGTGGCATCCTAGATCACAAGATGGGCCACCTGGCCTGCTTCTCAGGGGGCATGATCGGCATCGGGGCGGATGATGGCATGCCAGAGAAAAGGCAGCACTACCTGGACCTGGCTGCTGAGATCACGCATACATGTCATGAGAGCTACGACCGCTCTGGTGAGTATGTGTGTGAGTCTGTGGATATGTCAAGCAGCGGTATCTGCCAATGCCATTTATTTGTGTTCTGTATGAGAGAGTGCTTTGTTTTTGATAAGGTGGATTCTGAGTTATGACCATGTAACCTTTAATCTAAACCTTTGACCGAACTGTTCCGAACAAATCGACCCAATCCTGCATACCACTTGGCCTCGTTTTGTCCTCTGACCTAATGGGCTCCAAAGGAAAAGAATAGTTCCTGCAAAAAACAGTCCTCATGCAATTTGTTGAAAATAACAATTTATTTGCCAGACGTCTGTGTGAGATATTTTGCCTCATCTCGGCAGTTTTGCACATTGCCACCATAAGAAGAATTACATTGCTACTGATGCAATGAGAAAATAGTCTGAGAGATGAATATCGAAATGTAACCGATATTGAGCATTTTAATCTTGCACTGAATCTGAAAGCAGATTCTGGCCACAGACGGGGACAAAGGAGGAAAAGAAGCAATGGCGAGACTAATAAAAAGCCGCAAAGCAGACGCATTGCTGATGTAAAATCAAACTAATCATTTGTTCGCCCACATTTCACACTGACCAGCCGAGGGCCCAGGCACATCTGCTCGGGCTGCATGACATTGTGCCTGTTGTTTAACTTAGCTGTAATTCAAAATGATGAATGACGGGGAGATAGATGAAACTGGAAGTGCACGAGAGGGTAAAATTTGTGGCTACCACGGGAAAAGTGGCCGCAGGATGCCTAGCGGTTGAGTTTTGAGATAAAGCAAAGGGGTTCAGATTAGGAGAGTTTGCTGACTGACGCGCAAATTTCAGAATTTAAAGATTTATTCTTTTGCACCATTCCGTCATATAATCTTTGCCCTCCAGCATTTCCATATTTGCCTCTTCTCTCCTTTTAAATAATGGGACCTCACAGCATACTTCTCATCTTTGAACCAGTGGCTCTCACGTTCTCTTGCTCGCAATCATCCAATGCTTTTCTCTGAGCGGTTAGTGGCCAGTGAATGGCAGTCTTGGATTAGGGGTGTGTGCATGTGTGCATGCACCGTGTTGAGGGTTTTCTCGTGCGCGTGCTAGGATTTGTCTGTCTGAAACACTGATGCAATAAAAATCCCTCCTGTTGCTCGATGGATCAGTGCCATTGGTGCCACCTCAGACATATGGATCTCTTAGGAAACAGCTGGAACATAGAGAGAATGTTGGCACTCCAGAAAATGTCAAACTGGACTCTTGGTAATAATTAATGTAATAGAAATTGAGCTGGTAGTCGGAGGCTGGTGTGTTTGACAGTTTCTACCTTTATCTGAGGTTATGATGAGCTCAGTGTCACTGAAACCAGGACTTGCATCGATACTCTCAATGCTCTGACCCTCCCCTGAACTCCTAGAGCAACTTTTGGTAGCATGAATATGTAGTTGAAGTGATTGCCAGGTGTTCTCTGTAAAATCAATGTGTTGCTTTACTTTTTGCAGGTTTCTGGAGGTAGGCTGTGGATGGTTTGTGAATTCTTCTCACCCAGGATGTACAGGATGTTCACAGGGCTTGTTTAAAATTTGAATGTGATTTGAATTGACATTTGCTGTGCAAGGGCTAAGCCTTACTGTGGTTTAATGAATGCCAGGATTCACACTCATCTTTAGAGAGATGAACTCCACATGACAGACAGGAAGCACAAACCCTGGCAAGCAAAAGCCAACCTTCCCTCCTGTCTCCCTTCTATTTTTGCTTACTCACATCATCCCGCCACCCTTAATGGCACCTGGCCACCCATCATGTCAAATGTTGGGAGTCATTTATGTCCAAAGATTATTTTTGCTGTTGCAGCCAATCTTGGCCCAATCTCAGGAAAACCTGCTTCCCTCCAGCATCATTCTAGATTTCCGAAAGGGCCACACAGTTGTTATCTGGAATAACACATGATAGGAAACCATTTTTATTTGCAGGGCCGCAACATCCGCTGTGAGTGTTTTGTGAATCATGGTTGTCGCTCTGGCTGGTCTTGTCTCTGCTGCCATGACTAAACATCACCAATCAGTCATTGCATTGCAGTCAATGTAAAGAGGGTGGAAAAACATTTCAGAGCAGTCATGCCAAACTTGTCAGTCAGTAATCATGCCAAAAGGTATACAGGCAGTCACTGACTTTTGATGATTGGTGATAAAACACCAACACTTGTGAGACCATTCAATCGGTCACTCCTCATCTTGTGATTCAATGCTTTTAGCCACCAAACTAGGACCAGAGGCGTTCCGATTTGACAGTGGTGCTGAAGCCACGGCAACCAGGCTGAGCGACAGATACTACATCCTGCGACCGGAGGTCATTGAGAGCTACATGTACATGTGGAGGCTGACCCACGACCCCAAATACAGGGAGTGGGGCTGGGAGGCTGTTGAGGTGAGAAATGGTATTTGGTATTTATTTGTTCAGTTCAGAGAGCTCACATAGAGCACGCTGAAGAAGCAAATATTATGTTGTAGCATTCAGATTCCTTTGGCTGCCAGGTTATTCCTTGATTGAGCAAATTGAACTCGCCATTTATGGCAGGACCTTGAACATTCTAATTGCCTTCCACCAGACTTAGTGTGTACATCAAGCACATCCAGTCACAGGAGGTTAAGGCAACAGTCGGAGCACCATCATTAACATTGCAATGGACACAGCACTAGTTGTGGTAAACTGCACAGGGCTACCACGATGAATTTAGCATTAATTCAGTGCACACCGATGTGGAAAGATCAGGCTGACGAGTTTGACAGGTCTTTAATTATCATGCACAAAGGTTGGAAGCAGTGCACAACGCTTCCCTTCATGCACATCAGACATTACCACGTCAGGGTCTTTGTTAATTAGCACATATAAGCCAGCCCTTTGTAACAGGGGTAATAATGTGCTAATCCGGTTGGCTAGCTCAGCCACTCCCCATTTAGACCTTGTCAGATTTGCCAGGGCCTCATCGGTGTAGCCAGCCAAAGGCCCCAATGTATGGACACAGAATTATTGGACAAGCCTTCCTATAGTGGTAAAGCTGGAATGTCCTGAAGATAAGCATATCTTTGTCAGGTATTCGTTGTCTTTTGTGCCCAATGAATGTTCAGAATATTCATCATTTCCATTCTTACCTGTCTTCCTACCTCCCCCCCGTTAGGCCCTGGAGCGGCATTGCAGAGTGGACGCTGGTTTCTCTGGGATACGAGATGTCTACACCACAGCAGCCAGCCACGATAACATGCAGCAGAGCTTCTTCCTCTCAGAGACTCTGAAGTAAGTCAGACATTCTGTCACAATCTCTTGAAGAGATTGGTCTCAGTTTAGGGGGAAATGGAAATCTTACACAATCTGCCTGTTCGAACCATTTGGGAGTTCTGGAAGCACCATGGCCAGATAACGGCACAGGAAATGTAACACCAGAGTGTTTCTGTGAGTGCAGCATTTGAGATCCATTTCTAATCTGCAAGTGTGAATGAAACACAGGAAAGGAATGATCTTGGGCAGAAGTTTAAGGGTTTTTTTCATACTCCCTCTGAGCAATGGTGTTCATTTCTAGCCACACTTTTGTGAAATTAAAATCCCTGATTCATCTTGCCTTGTATTCGGGTAGTTAAGCTTTCAACAAATTTGGTTGTTTCTGTTTACGTCAGATGTCACAGATCATAAAGAACCAGCATGGGCAATCAGATTTTTGTGACCTCAGACGGCACCTCCTCACCTCAGGTTGAACCATGAAATCAACTCAACTAATCTATGGCATTTCAGGCTCAGCTACTAGATGGCAATACATTTCAGTAGCTGAGATGGCAATAAAGTCAGAAACAAGCAAAATATTTGACAGATGGCTCCTAAATGAAGGGGAGGTCACCCATGTGATTACTTTGATCACCCAGGAAAAGGTTAGGTAGATTGGCGCCCCGCACATTTCAAAACTCAGATTTCATCTGAGTGTGTTACCCCAAAAACTCTATCATGACCGTTAATTCCAATTCCCTTATTCCCACTCTGGGATCAGGATGACTTTTCTATCACTGGAAATCTACTGCTGATTGGACAGGCCTAGTACAGCTAATCTGATAGGATGGGCTGCACCGGAGCCATCAAAACAGGCAGCGAGCCGTGCCATCTGTAGTCCGCTGCGCTGTAAAGATTGGACAGACGCGCTTAGGCTGTCTTTGTTATCAGTGTTGCTCACACTCCAGAACCTTGCACATTTGAGTTTTATTTCTGTTCGTCTCTTATTTTTATCTTTTTCAGGTACCTGTACCTGCTCTTCTCTGATGACGACCTTCTGCCAATGGAGGACTGGGTCTTTAACACGGAGGCCCACCCGCTGCCTATCATTCACAAGCGCTGCCTGCAGGGCGAGGGAACACAGGCACCAGAATAAGACCCTGAACTAGCTGGAAACGCAACACGCTTCAACACAAAAACACACTTACACACAGGCCCACACGATTTTCAGGAGCGTGTCGCGGACTCTCACTTCCTTTCCTGCAAAGGATCTTTGTCCTTTTACGCTGTGATTGTATATCCTTTCGCCAGGGTTAATGACTGCTGGCACTACTTTTTGGTGGACAATCAAGACAAACATGAGTTTCATGAAAAAGAGCACCTTTTTTTCTTTCCTTTCCTCTGTGAGGAAACCAGTATAACTTGCAGACCTAAAACGTCTGGGAGGAGGGGTTGGTTTGCGGGCCATATTGTTTGAAAAAGAGGGAAAGGTAGAGAACCACTTGAGTTTGCTTTTTGACTTCGTTTACTCCTCACTCAGACTTGCTGAAAGATTATTTCCCCATTTCCTTTTTCACAGCATTTTTCCTTTGTGAGTTCACTCTTTGACCAAAGGTTTCTTTTTATCAGTGTTTTTTTCCTTTTATTTCCTCCCTGTCATGTGTTTTTGGTGAAGAGTTGACCAATTGTAATGTTGCAGAATTTACTTCAAATGATTGAACTGTAATGATTATTTGTAGATGTATAGAGAAAATGAATATGATGACTCTAGAGTGCACCTCCTGCCTAATGTTGATGTCATGTTTCTTAATGAAACTAGCTTGAATGATTTTCTTCATGTTTGGAGGTGTCAGGAAAGCGGCCGTGTCTTATGCACCCAGGGACCATTTCTTAAAAACGCTGTTGGCTTCTATTTGCATTTTCAGTTTTTGCGGTGGGGACGGGGGTTGGGAAGTAGGGGAGAGGACTGTTTTGAATGTGACAATGCATTCTCATGCCTCACAGGCTTTTTAAATCATATTGACAGATGTGAACTGTCAGTTATGAAAGTGCTCAGCTCACATTAAGTGAGCAGAGGTGGGGTTGGAGGGTGGGAGTTACCTCACTAGTGATGCTAGCACTCTGCCTGTTTGAGAAGGTTTGACATTGAGTTCCATGTGTATTCTTTTGTTGCGGTTTTAAAGAAATAACCAAATCAGTCAGAATCAAGGGGAAGGATTTTAAAATGACCTGTCAAACAAAGCCAGACAGTGAAGCATTTTGTGAGCTGATGGATCTGTTTTGTTTTGTTTGTTTGTTTTTATCGTCAGGGTAGTGTGTGAGCAGACCAGGAGTGTTGCACCTTGTACCGGTACTCAGATCTACTCATCTTCCGTTTTTGTTGTAGTTTTCAGCAGAGGCTGCAAGCATGACTGTTGCAGTGTGTTACCTTGGTTTCCAGGCATATTTCTGTTTCTTCCCTGCCGTCCAATACTGTCAGGGGAACGATTGTGCTGTACATACAGAAAAAGCAAGTGAGCCTCCCCTCCTCCCAGCCCTACACACGTGAGCTTGTCTTGAGTTAATTTTGTGATCTCAATTGGTTTATTCTTTCAAAACGCTGGTAATTTTTTTCTGGGTTCTCTTTTTAATTTGCTTCCCTCAGGTGTTAAAGTAAAGACTAAAAGGTTCAGATTTTAAGTCTAGTTATTGCTGACATTAATTATTGTTATCACTTATTCTTACTGTTTTGTTTGACTTATCTCTCAGTGTTAAATATTTTCAAATACTGATAAAATGACTTGTGCAACTTTGTACATTTAAAACAATTACGTGTTCTGTCGTTTTTACAGCCTCTTACATATCATTTCAGTTCTTCCACAGAAGACTTTTAAGGTATCTTATACATTTATGACGGATTTTATTGACAATTGCTAGAGATAATTCTGTTGAGAACAACCACAGAGTACTCGCTATTCATTCTCAGCGTGGCACGCCAACAAAGGAAATTTTTAAAAATCTTTCTCTATAAATGACTCAACAAGTCAGCTGCATGGTAATTTAGGATTAGTACCCTGCCGTGAATTTACACTGGAATCTCCCATGACATTTAACAATGATTTATAAATGATATCCAAATGTCATGGATGTGTGAGGTAAATCTTGCCGACGCCTGAAGAGAGCTAGTGCAGAGTGAAAATGTTCTCTGTTAAGGTGAAGTGCCAGTGTGAGTCCCCTTAGCTGCAAAAAGATAATAACAGCGGATGGGCGGAGGCCTGATGGAGGCCTTGGGGACACAAATTAAACAAATTCTTTCTAATCTGAAGCTAATTGTTCAAGGACAAAGTATGCAGACAGCCAGCCCCTGCAGTGACACCCACCCTCTCCCCCACAAACACACCTCCATCAGCCACTGTTTTCTGTCCTGTTACCCTCTGTCTGACTACTGAGAACTTTTGTCTGTGAGCGTCAGTGAGGGCAGAATGTGCCTATGTCCCCATCACAGGACCTTTTCAGCTGCTCAGACCAACATAGGAGGTCATTATTGAGAGCCACTTCATCATTTGGCAATAATTGGACAAAATAACTACACCTTTTCTAACCAGACAATGATGCAAATGGTTGCGCTTGATCCCCTCTTAGGTCTGTCTCATTCACAGCAGAACAGTTAACTGAACGGTTCAAGCTACTACATGTACAGCTTTTTCAACCTGCATCTCAACTGAGATCACAGAAGTGTCACAGCAGCAGATCTTGTGCCCATTTACCACTGGTGTTGCAGAAGAACCTCATTTAGTGAGGTGCTGCAAAACTCAAAAGTTCGACTCACCACGCATCAACATGATTGGACAATATTCAAATGAGGCCATGATGCCTTTTTCCTCTTCGACTTTTCTTTTGGCAGCTCCTTTCAGGGGTCACAATGGTGGGTCATCCGTCTCCACCCACCTCTGTACCATCATCAACTGAAACACCCACTACACTTGTGTCTTCCTTAACTACATCCATGAACCTTCCCTGTGGTCCTCCTCTTTTCTTCCTACCAGGCACCCTCATGCCCAACATCCCCTTTCCATCCCCTCTGGCTGAGATATTCCTCTGATGGTCTCATTTCCAATGACTTACATAGAGCCACTGTTTCTAAACCAAACATCATGGTAGGTCTCACAGCTGTTTTGTAGACTTTCCCCCACATCCAGCTACTGCTCTTTTACCGCATGACACTCATCTACCCATGCCACCCTGCCGACACTCTAATCTTCACCCCTTCACTCCTCTTGTTCACTGTCCATTACTTGAAGTGGTTGACCGAAGGTATCCAAAATCTTTCTTCCTCACTATCTCTACTCGCACCTGGGTCACTCTCATTCATACACATACTACACAGACTTCCACCCCTCTCGATTGTCATCCACCTGTCTCCTACTCTCACTCAAGATTGTTTCGAACAATCTGGTTAGAAATTTTACTTCCAACTTTTATCCTCTCACCTATTCTTTTGCCTTTATCCCAATATGAGTTCCTCACTCCAACACCATATCTACCTAGCACCTCGTCGTCTCCTCTGTTCCCCACTCCTTCATTCCCAGTGACTGTCCTCAAGTAGATTACAGTGTTCGCTAAGTGTTTCTTCAATATTACTCCTCCCCCATTCCTCTTCCCATCTACACCAGGGGTCCCAAACTCTAATTAACCATTGGCTAAATATGACTGCTGGCTGCCATCTGCAGGCCTTAAGTCGTCGGCGGACAGGTGGGTGTGGGGGGACTTTCCACCACCCTCTGCGAGTTGTAGACGGGGGACACTCTGACTGTCTCTCCGCTGTCGTAGCATGGCTGTCGCCCTGCAGGCACAACTAATCAGGTATGCTACTCACATTATTTATGATTCCACAAATTTAAATGTGGCATAAGCCTCACATGGAAAACCAACTAGACGCAACCCTCACTATTTATTTGGGCTTGGGCCTGGCACAAGAGCTACACTGCACTAGGAAGAGAAGTTCTCGTAGCTTGTCATCCATGATGCCTTTTTATCATTATTTATCCTGACCATCTCTTATTTGATAGATTTAAAATCAGTTATTTTACAGCTGAATGTTATTTTCATGGCAGTTTCATTTCTCTTGCTCTGCCTTTTTCATTACACATGGCAGCTGTTTTCCATCATTCAAAACCGTAAAGATGGTTTTAGTCCTGGACTACATGGGATTGCACTGATTGAAAAGACAAAAATTAACCATTCTGTATTCTGAAACTGGAACAGACAGACGGCTATGATATTTCCCCTGTGAAATAAGTGGGTTCCTCATTTCTAATTCAAAATATCTTTAATTTCCCTGAAAAGCACCCAAAAGTCAATAGAGAATAATCTAAATAGCAGATTTCCAATAAAACTGGTTGGCAAAGCCGAGGCTCACAGGCCTTTGACTACTCTTACATTATTGAATTACTTAAAGAAAGAAAAATAGACAAAATTTTAGATATGGCATTTGGATATGGTGTGAAACAGACATGCTACACCTAATGAGATGACTGATTATTTGGGGGTGGGGGGCAGATGTGCTACAGCTATGGGATAGCACTACTGAGGGGATTTTGATGGTCAAGTCAAGAAAATGATTTGACCTTTCATTTCACTACACATCCCGTATAAGCACGTGAGCTGAAAAATTCTTGAATCTCAAAGGAAAAACAAAGCAAAAATATGAGGAGAAAAAACAGGACATTTCTCTCTGAGAGCCAAACTGCTCGGCTGTCAGTGTTTCTCAACAAAAAATATCACCTGTAAATAATTGCATGTCAATGCATTATGTTGCCCCTGCTGCAGTTTTGGGTTTTATTTGTCTATTACAGCTGAATTGGTCCACTTCCCCTGGTTTGGATGCTTCCATCACAAAGACCACAACGTCCGCACACTTGGAAAAGCCAAACTTTAGTTGTGCAGAGGTGACATGTAAATTCGCAGCGAGCTTCATGTCAGCGAGAGACACAAGGAAGACGTTGTGTGAAGAAGAGCCAGCGAACTGGATTTGCTGCATCTGAGTGAGAGGCTCAATCAATCAAGGCTCGCCTCCACGTCCCGCATCCCTCACCCATCTGCTGGAGCCTCATAAGGATACAATCAAAATGCATCTTTCCTCCCTTGCACTTATTTTAGGAAAACAGCTTCATCCCATCTGCTTGGGAAATTGTGATTTTAATATGGGAAAATGTATCCCCTAATTATTTGTGTTCTGTTCCTCTGTTATTAGCCTGAGTTGTTTTCTGTGCTTGCTGACATGAAAACAACAAATTATAGTCTTACATAATTGTTTTGCCATATTTTAATATAAATCCGGTGGAAATTTGTTGGTCTTTTTGTAAATGGCTGCATTTTGAGAGAGCATAATTCGAACATTGAGTTCATTTCTGAATGTCAACATCAAAAACTTGTTGGCTCGGGGCCTAGGATCTTGCTGAATAGACATTGAGCGCACAGTGAACAAAACACTGAACCTTAAATCTGGCTTTAGATCTCATGGTTTGCTGATAGAACTAACCGTGAAGTATACAGCTTTTATTATATGGACAGTATCATGAAAGTAGTCTAAAATGTTAAAATATGCAGAATTTGGAGGATTAATCAATGTGAAAGTTAAGGAAAGTACATTATGATACTTCTTTTGTGTACATTTAGCTCAGTATCAGAAAAATTTGGGTTTGAGTGCAGACAAACAAGGCTTTTCTGTGCTTTCGATTGGTTTTGCTCCATTATTTTCGATGACACAAAAATCCAATCTGTAATCAACCACGACTGCATTAGAACAAACTAAGCCCATGGGGATTTCAGATGTAGACAAACCCAGAAGAGCAGTGTAGATCTTTTTGTTAGTGTGAATATCCTGGATACCCGTCTTATGTAACAATGGAGAGATAGACTGGAGAGTGTATTTAGCGTGACTGAAGGATTATGTTAAATTGACACAGGAAATATTTGTTGTCTCACCATTGGTAACCAATTTTGTGATGATTGAATCTTAAATGTGATCATTGAACCAAATTTGTTTTTTCACAACAGACATGCTGTCACTTATAAGCTATTCATATCGATTGTCACAGTAAAATTAGCTCCATGTTTAGACAATGCTTCCTATCATCACTGAAGGGCACATCAGACAGAGGCGATTACAAGGCAAAGCAATCCAAGTCTTTGGTCTTGCATTGAGAGAGACAAGTACCGAGAGTCGGGCCGTCCCAGCTCTGCTTGTAGATTGTCAAACCCACAGAGTTTCTGTTTACTGCATTTATCTGACATAACAGATTTTGTGTTGAATTCCTGGGAAGATTGTTGTGATTCTCAGGAGCTTGCACTTCTGCGGAGACAGGTTTTTCTCTCCCTCCGTTGATCCCAGGGTCTTAGGGCCTGCAAAGTCTCCAGCAAACAACGTTGGAGAACAAATGGCTGCGTCATATGGTCCAAGTAAGGATAAGAGAAAATTGTTTGAGGAAAGATGTATAACACTGGTCAACACCAAATTCAATTTTTTAAAGGTTTTTTCAGGTGAATTACGATCATTTTGATGTGCTGAATCTAACGACATTGGTTTTGCTCAATCAGGTCAACTTTCTGAACTAAGCTACTGTATATATTTGCTTGTTGTCTTTTTTGTTTACATGTATGGGTATTTTCATGTCATAATGCATAATGAAGTAAATTTCTGTTTTTCTTGCAATTTCTTGCAATTTACAAATTGTGAAGATTTTGCATGTGCCAACTTATGACGAATTGTGTTCTTTTTAATATATATTACACGTGAATGAAATGGCCTCAACTACATGATCTTTGCTAAACTAAGCCTGACGTATTCTGCGACATCGGCAGTGAATACACCATTATTCCTAACGGTAAGCGTGCTCACCATGCTTCTTTTGGTATTAAACTTGGTGACCATGATAAAGCTTGGGCGCCACACATTGTATGCAAGTCATGACCTAAGTATTTGCATCAGTGGATTAAAGGCAAGGAGGGGAAATTACATACAAGTTTTCACTCTCACAAACACACACATGAAGTATGCACACCATGTCATGCAGTAAGTAAGTACCCTGAGCTGGTTGGGGTCTAGATGCCTTGCTCAAGGTCACCTTGGCAATGCTCACTAGTCCCACCGGTCCAATCTCCACTCTCCATTGTCATCACCGGGAGTTGAAGCGGCCACCCTCTAGTCACCAGGAATGGTCCCCTTGACTGAGCCACTGCCGCCCCGAGGAAGAGTTGTCTGAAGTTTGGAATTCCCATGGTTTGGACAACTAAACCATGTCACTGACTACTACTTCTGCACTACTGATGTGACAGGGATGAGCAGAAAGAATTGAAGCAGCCTCCAGTACCCTTATCTTGAATCAGCACATCATCCTGTTGCTCACTATGATGAAATTCCAATAGATGTCCTTGGAGAGCTTCTTGACATCAGTGACAACAATTCCTCAATTTGATTAATATGCTCTGCCAAAGAATGATTTATTTTACCTCAAACCTTTTTCTGGATGAGCACTATTAACAAAAATCAACTGATTATATCATAATTTTTTTTTCGATTTCGTCAGAAGATTGGATATTTCTATATCAAATTACCATAAAAACCTGACCTAGTTGGGCAAAAAAAGTATGTTTTTGTATTCCGCAGAGCTTGATGGTAGAGATGTCCGTTAATATCGGCCCACCGATTTTACCTGCCCGATATTAGCATAAAAATGTAATATAATATAAAAATGTAATATAATATAAACCGATAAAAATAAAATAATGCGTGCATTACACCGAAATAGTGCCTATGCGCTCCTGAAGCGTTTACCGGCGCACATATCGGTATCGGCTGGACAATATCGGCATATCAGATATCGGCAAAAAAGCTAATATCGGACATCCCTACTTGATGGTCCTAATTCAATTGAAAAAAACCTATACAACCCTCAATCTAGGTTTTTTTGTAACCCAGTGTAATTGATGCTTGTCCTAACTGTGATCATTGAAAGCATTTAACAAATCATTAGCAACTTCTAAAATGAATGCATTTCTAACAAGCAGGCGGTCAGTTAGGGGAGACTAGAGTCCAGTTACCGTAATTCCCGGACTACAGAGCGCACCTGATTAATAGCCGCACGCTCTAATTTTAGAGAGAAAATCAATTTTGTACTTACACAAGCCGCACCAGATTTTAAGACGCAGGTATCTGACGTTGTATGAGATATTTACACAGAAAGATATTACACGTGAGGATCTTTTTTGACGTTTTATTTAATCTGTACGGTAAAACAAACAAATGCGTCACATATTTCGAAGGCTTTTTTGAAACAGTACCTGTAACACATCAACCGAACTGCTATAGTCCTAGTTTTACCTGTGCCCATCATTAGATTTTGATCTCACGGTTAGATTGACAAATTTTATTGGACTGTAGCAGAGACTCTATGGTTGCGTGGTAGAGGACCAACATAACTGCAAACACACAGAGTTGGCGGTGAACGTTAAGGTAATGGTGGACAACTGTGGCTGCTTCAGGTGTAATGGAAATTACAACTGTAGCAGGCTGAGTGTGACAATTGCATGTGAATATTTTCAAATTCCGACAATGTGCTGCTCCCGTGTGAAAAGATACTGTGTTATACAAGTATGCAAAAAAAAACAAAAAAAAACATATACCTGTAGTGCACAATTGCATGTGTAGCGTCAACGTTCTTGGACAAGCAGATGGGTCTCCAATTTATTCTCATGCAGCTCATTCATAAATTATTAGCTTTTTGTTCCTCATAGCATAGCAAAGGTACATCTCCCTTTCCGTCCCCATGTCTTCTTCTCATGCCAGTTGACTGTCTCTGCCTCTGTGTGAAAGATACTGTATAAAGAGCAGCAGTATCAGTCTATCACTCTAACGCACCAGCCACCACCATTCCATCTCTACACCACAGTTGCAACTCAATAGATGAGGTAAATTTCACCTAGTTCAGTAGTTCAATTAAAGATGTGAAACTTGTTAGGAGAATACCTTTCACTCTCCTACATGTTTTTTAATCAGAGGGAAGACATTTTGACAAATTGTAATTCTTTTCATTCAATTAAGTTTACTACAATCACAGACAGTCATGCAGTACAATCACAGAAGCTCCTGAGTTCAGTTTTGTCTCTCTGACACCAACAACAGTGAGGTCAGTTCAAAGTCTGAACCTCGAACTATCCTTGCCCTGAACTCTTTATGCTAAACCTAATAACAAATAGTCATTTTTCTTTGGGGGAGCATGGTCCTCATTGGTCCTGGATTTGCGATGATGGCACCTAGGTCCTCTGCTGCCATCCACAGGTTAAGGGTCAGTCCATTCCTAATTCATGGCTGTTCGTCTGTCGGTTTCCTGCAACATTTGCTTTACATGCTCCACAAAACCTCCTGACTAAACATTCTCAAATTCCACCATAAATCCTACAGTAAGAATATTTGATTACCTGTGCAATAGTGAAATTACAAACCACTAATTAACCTCTACTTTTCCTTTTTATCAATGTCAACATTGTCAAATGTATTGTGTTCCTTTGAATTCTCACATTCAAGATTCATTACATGTAGAGTGAAATGTCTTGTGTATTAAAATAATAAAATCTAAAGAGTTGTGAAATGATCCAAACACTATACACAATAACTCAGAAAATGTGAATACCTTATATCAGCACTGTCTATTGACCATTGTGTGGTTGTGTGGACCATTAAGTGGTAGAACTTTTTCACTCTGTGTTTAATGAACCAAATGTGCACAAATGTGTCACTTTTTGAAAGTGAATCACTGAAAAAAATTACCTCCACCACAATCTCCAGATTTATAAAGATACATCTGAATAGCGGCCATTATGTGCTACTATTCCTCTTTTGTAAGGACCATGGGACAGGCGTGTCTGGATAGTTACCCCTGGTGTTGTGGAGGTGCCTGGGGGAACAGCTTTGACCAGATGTGACAGTCTACAAGCTCCAGTTGCTGCTAAATGTTTCTCTAATGTCTGTGCCTCTGAAATGAAAAGTTGCTATGCTGTAGGCACTGTGGATTTCCCAGTGTAGCTGGACCATCTATGACTGCTACAACAAGCTAAGTCTTCTGGAAACTTAGGAGAGCACAGCGGGAGTACTGCATTCTCATCAGTGCTGTGTGAGCTTTGCCATTGATGTGATATCTTAAAAAGTACATCATTAGTGGTACAGCTTCCAAACAAACTATGTAAATTACCACTGGCATACTGCGTGTGTTCTCGTGCGTGAGGCAGGCGCAACATCAAAACACCAGAGGGGGGAGGAGGACAGCTGGTACAGCAGAGTTGATGAGTATCAAAACTCAGGATTAATCTCTAATATTGATAATCTAATAAAGCGGACCTGCACTGACTCTCATCTATACCGGAATGCTGGAATTCTACTCCTCTATTTTGTGCAGATATGTAAAGCAGATGACTGGCAGACATTTGTGTTTGTGTGGCAGGGATGGGAAACATCACTTGAGCATTTTTCTTTTTATGTCGTAATTTATACGTACGGGATAATGTACGCGTCGCAGGTCATTGTTGCTTGATAATCACCGATCGATCTCAAGGTGATTATCTGCAACAATGACCGACGACAAGGGCATTATCGCGCTTATTACACGGCTTAAAACATTAATGAATAATACAGTTGTCAGAAATAGTTCATAACAAGGCTACTTTAATTTTTCTGCAAAAGTGTAGGCTACGATACTTTCGTCTCCGCGAGAAAATAGTGCCGTAACGGCTTTAGGTACTCTGCTTTTACATTCGCGCTTCTGTCACTTCTGCCGACGTGTGTTTGTCGCCGCAGCTTGAAGTACACGTATCATACTTACCCACGCATCGAAAGTTTCATGCTTCCCAAATATACTGAAAATAATTTTTAAATTGCTCATGTTTGTTTCGTGATGAAGCGTGACGCGGGCAACAGTACGTAAACAATCCGGAGTGGAACTTAACACTTTGGCGCGAATTGATATGAATGCAGGAAGTTCAACTCTGAGTCTTTGATTTCGCAGCGGTCCGTTATTGATAGTGGAGCGGTCATTATACGAAATTATTACGCGCTTGTGTGAATGCTTGGTTCTGATTGGCCGTTATCGGTCACGTGAGCGGTCATTATTTTCGTTTATTACATGGCTTGTGTGAATGCTTGGTTCTGATTGGCCGATATTGGTCACGTGAGCGGTCATTATTTTCGTATAATGACCGCTCGACTGTTGCCCGCGTCACGCTTCGTCACGGAACAAACATGAGCAGTTTAAAAATTATTTTCAGCATATTTGGGAAGCATGAAACTTTCGATGCGTGGGTAAGTATGATACGTGTACTTCAAGCTGCGGCGACAAACACACGTCGGAAGAAGTGAAAGAAGCGCGAATGTAAAAGCAGAGTACCTGTTGCCGTTACGGCACTATTTTCTCGCGAAGACGAAAATATCGTAGCCTACACTTATGCAGAAAAATGAAAGTAGCCTTGTTATTAACTATTTCTGACAACTATATTATTCATTAATGTTTTAAGCTGTGTAATAAGCGCGATAATGCCCTTGTCGTCGGTCATTGTTGCTTGAAAATCACCTCAAGGTGTCCCCACCACCCGACGCGAAGCGAGGGGTGGGGGGGGCGAGGGGGGCACCTCAAGGTGCGTACATTATCCCGTACATAATGACCGCTCACGTGACCAATAACGGCCAATCAGAACCAAGCATTCACACAAGCCGTGTAATAAATACACTTAAATGAAGTGCAATAGAGTGTGTCTACACCAGCTAGCTGTCGCTGGGTTCTGCCGAGTTGGGCAGTTGAAATGATCATCATCCTGAATGTGGTTGCCACAGACACACTATGGTCTCCACCAGTTCGACTCCTCCAGCTGTTTCAACTCTTTGTCCTCACCTGGTGGAATAAAATATGTCCTCACAAGTGCAATTCAGC
This sequence comes from Carapus acus, assembly GCA_900312935.1. Taxonomy (NCBI): domain Eukaryota; kingdom Metazoa; phylum Chordata; class Actinopteri; order Ophidiiformes; family Carapidae; genus Carapus; species Carapus acus. The sequence continues at coordinate 25,155 of OMPJ01045564.1, read as the reverse complement.
TGAACTGCTGAAATGATATCATGTAAACCTTTCTATTCCGATGTGTCTATGAAATCAGATATTACCTGAGCCAAGAGCAATCTCTTGCAGCAGCCCAAATGATGCTCTTGTCCCATGGTTGTCACCCAGCTTTCATTTGGTATGGTCCAAATTCCAATTTCATGAGGTAGCAGTCTGTGGTAGTTTTATCTGGTGCTCGTATTTAACTGTATTTCACTTGTTGTTTGGAATACAGTGCAAATTTTGCAGACTGGTCATTAGCTGACTGCTTGCAGCCCACCCTGCTGGTCAATTAAATGTTTAACAGATTTAAGGGGCCTTATGAGAATGCATTATTTAACTTGCAATCCCGATGAAAGCCAATGCTAATTGTTATGGTTCACGCTGTTATGAATATTCATTTTTTTTCAGGATGGTTTATTGTCAGTGACAAACTGCTCTGCACAGCAGTGTGCAGCTTTGAAAACACTGCGATGCGTCAGGGGGCCTTTTCTGATGCAGACGATGAAATATTCAGTGTGCATGGAAACTATATTTGCTTGTCTTGTTTTTGCAGGGTGCTGATGCTAATGCTAGATGCTGAGGGAGAGTGGAGGCAATGATGGGAGGGCAGTCTGGCACAATCTAAAAAACAATCTTCAAAATTGGTGTCCAATTGTCCTCACCCTGCTGAAAAACGGTGGAAATAGTTTTCAATGTGCTGTTTACTGATTAATAGTTCTTGGGTTGTCATCCTCTCTTGTAGATATATTACATTCATTCTTCTGTTATGATTGAGAGGTATAGGCTGAGTGGCAGCAATGTCACTGCTGCAGCAAAGAGGTTCTTTGTGTCTATCATAAATAAGAAACGACATAACAAATCAGTCAGCAGTGGAGATTGTTTGTCACCAGACTTCATGATGAATTGAGCAACTACAGAATATTTTGAGGATGCAATGGCAAAATCACCAAAAAACCCTTGACCACATCAGCCAGACACGCAGATCTTAACTTTTGTGTGCAGGGATGTTAGGCGAGTTTGGCAGTGTGCATACTGCAATAGCAGAGAAATAATTTTTGGATAGAATAGGCAGCGCACAGAAAGTAGCTTTAAAAGTCATATCAGACCAGGCCTTACTGAATGGTAAATGTAAGAAGTGACATAAATGCAAAGATTTTTGAGGAGCCATGGAGAGACAGCACACCTCAGCTAACCCTCAGCAATCCTCCTTACATCAAAAATTCTTTTGTGTCTTTTTGAAATGCATCTACTGTTTTAGCATCCCAATCAGCTGAATGTATGGGATATGTTTGTGGCATTTTGTCGTGATGGTGGAAGATAAGCTGTAGTGGTCTTGAACAGTGTTGGAACTCTGACCACACACCAAGTTAAACCGCAGCAAATGAAGACGGGGCCAAAGATAAATTACAACTCTTTTACTGTTACTGATGCAACTCTTCATTAAAAATGTGAAAACTGCAAACAAACAATACAAAACAATCACAGTCTGTTTTGAACTTCATGAGACATGATTACTTCAAATACACACTTGAGTAACATCCACATTAGTTTCAAACTTTTCCCTTTCATCCTATAAACACACATATATAGTTTACTAATCCACCTTGTGTTTTGCGATCTACGTATATTTACATTCACAACATCTTTTAAGCAAAAAATTATGAACTTCAGACCTTGCCTGTTTGACAAACTGTAGCAGATGACAATGGATTGCATTCAGAGCCTGCTCAACATGCCTGCCTCACTGATGAGGATTCACATACGGTGTTCCATGTCATCTGATTCGGTGTCTTGCAAAGAAGAGTTTTTGATTTATTATACCTTTTCAGCCCTTTTTAAACCCAGATTTTCACTAAATTATTTGAACGTGAAACATTTAAAGAACACGTTTAAAAGGAAATAAGGAAATGCCCTTGTGGCAGCACAAAAGCTGTGAAACAAATATTGGAGAAAACAATGACACCCATCCCCTCCTCACTCTCATCAGGAGACTGATTTTTCTTCAACGTACATGCAGGCATGATGGTAAACGTCCCCTGCCTGATGCCATCATGCTGCAGAGTGGCCAGTCCCATTTGGCAGTAACTTGGGGCAAAATTGACGGACCAGAGATGACATTCGTAATTTGTATATACACATTTAGACAGAGAAATTGGTGGATTTATACAGTGTATCTGTTCGGCCAGTTTTTGGTACTTTTTTTTTGTTGTTCAATTTTCCGCAATCCAATTGTTTTCTTTTAAGATATTGAAATAATCCAGAGGGAAACTGCTACTCTGCATTTACCCGTCCTGATTCTTTGAGGAGCAGCAGGCAGCTCAGAAAGGCACCCAGGGAGCATTTAAGGGGACTTGGTATCGTGTTCTAGGCCAGTTTGACGGTGGAATCGTAGTTTGTTGGGCAGGCTCTGTCTCTCTATCTGTTTACTTATCTATTCATTAGTCTTCTCTTCGCTCTCTGCTCTTCAGTAGGAGTGATTGAAACATTGGTGTTCCTCCAGAATCTGTTTTGCCACAATTTTACAGAAAAGTAAGACTAATTTTGACAGATCCAACAAAAAAATAAAAAATGTAGAAAAAAAGGTTGTCACACTGTCCATGCTGAAACTATTAAACTTGTCTCTTCTTCTCTGCACTAAGGCAAATGGTTACAGGATATTCTGCCTCAGTTTGGTTTAGCAGGGCTTGGTTTTGAAGCAGCCAAGGCATCTAGATATGCTTAATTATTCTATGTCAGACAGCAGAGGGGCACTGAGGGATCACAGGAGCATTGGCTGACTTTATCTCAGCATATTGATAATTACCCATCTGTGGAACATAGAGGAAAACTGGAGAAGACGGTCAAATCTGTCGATAACACGACCATCACAGGTGGTGGTTAATATGAACTTTGGGCTTGTTAATTTTGCACCGTGCGGCCAAGCTGAAGGTCGGCTGCATCCTTGTGTCTGACCTCACAGTTGCTGCTGCTCCTTGGCAATCGACAGCAGAAAGCATTTTGGGTAAATTAGTTCCGCTGGGAAGACGTGGAGAGGAAGGGAGATCTTCTTTGTATTCTGTCCAAGTGTGCTGTTTCTATCAACTGCCTGTTCAATAAATTATTGTTGCAAGCATTGAGAGCCACAACTTGGATCAGAGACGCAAACACTTTTGCTGTATAATGTTTTGAGCTAGTAAATGTTGTTGCAACAATATGAATACATGGATGGAGGATGAGAGAATGGAGGTTTTGTTTTGAGCTTCAATACTGAGCTGCTGTGTCGTTGCTTCGATTGCCTTAAAAAGCCAGGGGAGTGTTTGTTTACCCTTGTTTTTCAAGCACATACTTTTTTCTTCTTTATGTGTTTCATTGCTTGACAGGCAATGTGTCATGTGGACACCTGTAGTTTCAATTATTTGTTTTAAAATTCTCGAAAGATTGCTCCCCTCCCACCAAACACAATTGGTTGCATGCTGACACAAAAGATGCTTTAAGACCATTCCATTCAGATTGTTTGGAGTAGACTGAGTGCATCAATGATAAAATTGGTGGTTTGACTGCTCATTGTTAGTCTGGGATAATGAGTGATTCTTTTCAAAGCACAGCTGGGTTGTTCACACACAAGCACGCCACTATTCAGCCAGGGTGGAACGAGGGTGCTGCCAGCTTTCAATCAACCTGAAGAAAATTTACTTGGGCATGAAATCATATACATACACAGCAATACATGGCAAAGGTGCATAGGCACCTTCTCCATCCCAACTGCTGACTTAAACTCATCCTGTGGGGAAATTCCTCCAGGAATTATGGGGCTAGTTTGGCAGTCGAAAGTCTCATTTCCTTCCAATGCTGGGGCACAAAACGTTGAGTGCAGAGCCAACCTAGGCTAAGTGTCCAAGCACCCGTAATCCCCAAGCCACAGGAGGAGGGAGAGAGGCATCCATCGTTAATATTGTCTTCATGCTTCACCAAAGCTGGCCAAGAGGATAAGTGCGATGTAATGAAAACACGATTAAGACAAAGATTAGTTGTTTCATTGTTAGTCTGAGGGTCTTCGTTTGTAGGACAGGGGAGTGTAAGAAAAGAAGGGAACATGTGATTCGTCACACAAGCAGGAGCTGGAGACTGCCAAGCACAGGGCAAGAACATGTCCCACCCCTCAAGGAAATATTCTCCTCACCTCCCATGTGAGTCCATAAATCCCATCAAGTCCAGGGACGAAGGTTCATTCAAGTTTAACTGATGGATGATCTACTGCTGGATAGAAATAGAACATTACAAGTGCTGTGTGTCATCTGGAACATTGCGAGATGTTTGCGCCAAACAAATGTGAATAAATCAGATAAGATATGCAAACAGTTTGTTTATTCATTTGGGATGGCATACATTAATCACCACTGACATGTATTCAGTGTTGGGCAAGCTACTTGGAAAATGTAGTGAGCTAATTTACCAGTTACTCCATATTAAATGAAGCTTCACTACACTGAAGCTACCCACCATAGAAATATAGTAAGCTAAGCTATAATTTAGGAAAAAAATTGCTCAACTACATCAAAGCTACTTTATTTTTTTAAATTTTTTTCAACAATTTACAACAGGTGCTTGTTAACACGGCAAATCAGAAGCTTTTCAAAATTAGCATCAGAGAGACAGTCTGTCTTTGGTTGTTTATTATTGTGTTTTGTTGTATGTTGTCATATGTAACCGCATGTAATTTTACTGAGAAGGCAAAGACAAAATTCCACTTAGGTGGCCGATGCTACTGACTGAATTG
>OMPJ01045564.1:0-12528 GCA_900312935.1 Carapus acus | reverse complement strand
CTTTTATTATATTGTCGTTATGTAGTCTTAAGTACTGCTGAAAGGTTAACACTATCAGGTCTTAAACTGTTAAATGGTTAACAGTCGAGAGCATTCATTCAAAATTAAGGTAATCAAAGTAATCAAAATGTAACCAAATGTAATTAGTTACATTACTTTGAGAAAGTAATTGAAATAGTTACACTACTATTACATTTTCAACAGGGTAACTTGTAATTGTAACCAACTGCATTTCCAAAGTAATCTTCCCAACTCTGTTCACTGTATGGTGTATGGTGTATGGTGGGGGCAGCAAATTTTAAAATCCATCTAACGGAATCCAACACATCAAAATCTAATAAATCAAAATCTTGATTATTCATGCAGGTCATTTCAAAATAACTGTTTCTCAAAATACTTAACAAATACATGGACGGCCGAAAAAATGTAAGATAGAATTGATCACACAACATGGCAGCTGATGATGAAGGCCAGTGGCAAACATATCCTGCAAATATTTGAGTCTTCATATGCCATCATAAGCATATGAATGCTTTTACTGTGAAAAAGTGATGGGTGTGAATGTGTGTGCAAACACATGCGTTTGTACAGTACTCTCATGCATAAGAATTGATTTTATTCTCAGAATGGAGGTTGTTTGGTCTCATGGCATGATTTTCATGCGTTTATTTTAAATGTACATTTTGTGGGGTTTGAGGTCCTTGAGCGTGTTTATCTTTGCATGCTGTGCAATTAAAGCAAGTTCCTGTTTACAGTTTACATTTATTTTTCTGATCAAGAGAATTCTCTAAATGCAATTAAAGACTCATTAAAATGGTGGATGTTTTCTAGCACTGCACCCCTAAGCTGAGGTGTGTGTGTGTTCACATATGCATGCATAGTTATTGTAATACATTATTGACTGCACTGCGTATTGTAGAATCCTTTGTGTGTTACAATGATGGTATTAGAGATGAAATTATGACAAAATAGTGAGCACAAAAGTAGTTCCTGATTGCTATTACCATTGAAGTGTGGAAATCACCATTTTTGAATTAAGAGTATCTCCTCAAAACAATATTGATTACATCACAAGAGCAGCACCGCCTGGAGTGAGAATGTTAATCTGTAATTAATTTGGTGAGATGCAAAATAAAGGAGGGACACTCAAGAACGTAGACAGATAAGATTTAATGTATCAATGTGTGCCTGCAGACCACGAGATTCATTTTCTAAATGACATTTGACAGCGGTATGTGATGATTCTTTGGGGACATGGTTGAAAGCCTCTGTGAACCTGAAAACTTTTGTCTGGAGCTATGGGCCCCTGCTAGGATTGATCATGGCAGGTTGGTCTCCGAAGAGAAGGCAGAGAAAGAAATTTTCAGAGGAGTTTATATCACACAAACAATATCAATATCTGAGAGAGCATCCAGGGCCCGGTTTGCCTCCGAGCCCCTGCTGAGAATGACTTCTTGGAGATCAAGTTTTCCATTGGAACTCTAGGTTCATTTAAAATTCAACAGCGGACAGCCAGTCTTGAGGTCTTTGAATGTAATTTTTTGATGTTCATTGGTGACCTCACCAAAAGAAGTAGTTAGATAGTTAATTACACCTCAAGAGCAATACAAATTCTGTCCTGCTCAGGGAAAGAGAAACCAACTCTTAGGGTATAGGAAGGAGTCCTGGCAGCTTGCATGATTTATTGACTTGTAACAAGCCATTATTTTGTTGGAGGCTGTACAGCAAGTTGGGGAAAGAGGAACCCTAATGAAGGACACAGCCGTGAATCAGACCTTTTTCGTTTGGGTTGGTTTTGCTCAAGGATGCATATCAGTGACACTCAAGGACAGGGTATCAAGGCATAGCAAGGCAAAGAGAGTTTGCACATTGGTAATATGAGATTGCATCACTGCTTTTTGCAGATGATGTTGTCCTGGTTGCACCAGTGGTCTATGACCTTCGGGAGACTCTGGATTGGTTCAAACTTAATTGGTTCACTGACTATCAGCGTTTCAGTGAGGGGTCGAAATCGCTTAAGTCTCTCTGAGATTAATTAAGGATATAAAAATCTAAATAGCCTTCAGACATCGGCCATGAGACAGTTAAACAGCTGAGAGCCCCCACTCTCCGTAGCATCAAAGGTCCCTCTGAATCATATGCCATAAACGTTTTTCTTCAGCACCGAGACAGCACTGGTGAAGGTCACAAATGACCTCTTAATCACCTCTGATAAATGTCTCGCTTCTGTGCTTGTTCTACTAGATCTCAGTGCCGCACTTGACTCCATTGACCATCAGATCCTTCTACATAGGCTAGGAGATCTGATCGGCATCAAAGGAAGTTCCTTAAGCTGGTTTAAGTCATATTTATCAGACAGACTTCAGTTTGTACATGTTAACAACGTGTCCTCACACCAGCACACTAGGGTTTGACATGGTATCCCGCAGGGCTTCATACTCGGACCATTTCTGTTCACCCTATGCTTTCTGTAGGTGACATCATAAGAAAACACTCTATCAACTTCCATTACTATGCTGACGATACACAACTGTATCTATCAGTGAAACCTGTGGAAACCAACCATCTAGCTCAGGTGTCTGCATCCTGTATTATCAAAAGTGCCATTTTGCCCCCTCTTCTGCTAAAAAAAAAAAGTTGTCGGGAGCCGCAAAAAATAACAGAGCTCGTAAACTTTTAAAAGTTTTCTTTTTTTAATTATCTTATCTGTTGCAACCACTGAATACAACAACAGAAGTGCAGTGTGCATTTGTAGGCCTTCTTAATAAATAGATTAAACTTAAGAAATAGATTAAACTGTGAACTGTAGGCCTATTTAAATCCCTCCATATTTGTGTAAAAGTAAAATAAAAACCAGCCCACTTTGATATGAATAAAACATTTAGCTGCAGTTTAGAAACATAAAATTAGGAGCGTCTTCGATAAGTCCATGTCAGTGTTCTCTCGTCCTCTTTGTGTTTTTTTGCTCATCAAGCAATCAACCGAAGCAGTTTACTCTGTTCAGCTTTTCACAGCAGTTCCGAAACTGCTCTTTTCCCCTCATCTTCAGTTGAGTATTTTTCAGCAAATGCTTGATGCGTGTTTTGAAAATGTCTTTCAACATTAGATTTTTTGTTGTTAGATATTTTCTCACCACATATCAAGCACACAGGTAAGCCAACGTCGTTGGCGGTGAAGGCAAATGAATATGTCCGTGCTCTCTATTTTCCTCAAAACTTTTCTTTTTTGGGACTTTTTCATGATTAGGCTATTGCAGGGTTCGCACATGCCGCCAGCAGGTAAGGGCGAGGGTTGCTGACGTTGATTTGACGTATTTTTTTGTGGACAAATTATAAATTATAAATACCTTTTTTTCAACTCAAACTCCAAGATAACTGCGCAACAAAGTAAATAGTAATATTTGAATAAAGATTAGTTAAGAAATACTCTTTTATATGTTTGTGGGGGGTTTTTTCAAGTTTTTTTTTTTGGGTCAAGGTCAAAGGGACCCGCTACAAGGAGGCTGAAGAGACGCATGTGGCTCCAGAGCCGCTGCTTGCTGACCCCTGATCTAGCAAAACCCCAGGCTTGTCTTAGGAACATAAAAGCGTGGATGACCCGTAACTTCCTGTTGCTCAACGCAGTCAAAACTGAAGTTGTTGTTGCAGGTCCAGAGCACAGAAACTCCTCATGTAATGACATTGCTACTCTGGATGGCTTCACTTTAGCCCCCAGCACCACTGTAAAAAATCTAGGAGTCATGTCAGGAACCGCATTCTTTCACTTACATAACATTGCTAAGGTTAGGCACATGCTGTCAATAAAAGATGCTGAAAAGCTAATTCACGCTTTTGTTACGTCTAGGCTGGATTACAGTAATTCCTTAGGCTGTGGCAACAGGACGCTGAAGCCTCTCCAGATGGTTCACAATGCTGCAACACGTATACTGACAGGAACTAAGAAAAGAGACCACATCTCTCCAGTGTTAGCTTCTCTGCACTGGCTGCCTATAAAATCGAGAATACGATTTAAAATCCCTCTCCTCACTTACAAGGTGCTCAGTAATCAGGCACCATCGTACCTTAAAGAGCTGATTGTGCCTATTCATCCAACCAGAGCTCTGCGATCCGAAAATGCAGTGTTATTGGTGATCCCTACATTTAGTAAGAGTAGAGTAGGGGGCAGAACCTTTAGCTATCAGGCTCCTGTCCTGTGGAACCATCTTCCAGCATCAGTCCGGGGGGCGGACATCCTCACTGCTTTTAGGAGTGGGCTAAAAACTTTCTTTTTCGTTAAAGCTTACAGATAGACAGAACTATGCAACTAGAATTAGATGACACACTGAGCTTTCCTCTCCTCTTCTTCCTCGATCTCCTCTCCCTCTCCATCATTTGCACCCATCCACCCTTACCTGCATCCCTGTCTCATAAATGCATGTTACTAATTGGGCTTCTTCCCCAGAGAGTTGTCTTGTGCTTTATTAACCCATAGCCGGCAGCTAGAACAGCAGCAGTGATGACAGACCTGCAAACATCTGGGTCCTGCTCTTGCTCCTGCTGCTGTGCATCCCTACATCTGTCTCTGTCTCTCTCTCTACCTCCCTCCCCTTCCCTCTCTCTCTCAACCCAACCCGTCAAAGCAGTTGGCCGCCCACCTGTGGCCTGGCCTGCCCGAAGTTTCTTCCCTATTATGGAAGTTCTTCCTCGCCACTGTTGCTAATGGGGAATATGTTGGGTCTCTGTGTGTCCACCCCATAGAGCTTGGCTGTTCACATGCTGAGGAGCACCATCTGCTTCATTCTGTAAAGCGCCTTGAGATAACTCCAGTTATGTTTCGGCGCTATACAAATTAAATTGACTTGACTTGACTTCTGTGCATAATTGTCCGCTGTGCATATTTTTAAAATGTACTGTATTTTTCTCTTTAGATTGACAGAATTTATCTATCTACAGTATTCATTTGTACTGCTTTCTTTATGTGTAGCATACAATTCAGGGAGGCAAAGTAACAATTTCATTGTGCAGGGAATCTTATGTCTATACTGCATATGTGACAGTTAAGCTTCTAATCTTGAAGTGTAGCCAAAATTGTATCCTTTACTGAACACCCTCATGTCCTGTTTTATTACAACCACCAACCACCTCTGTGGTCTTTCCCTCATCCTTGCCTTGCCTCTGACATCATCTCCATATTGCTCCACAATAGCTGTCTCTCTGATGTGCCGATTTATAATACTGCTTATGATACTGCCCAGTCTGGTTCACTCCCATTGAGGACCTCAGAATATACATCCCCAACCCCTCCTGCAAAGCTTTGTGTCCTTCACACTCTGTCCTCCACTATGACACTGTTCTTTACCTGTTGTTCTGATTGGTTGACCGGAGATGTTTCAAGTCATCTTTTCCCATTATATTGTGCATATTCACATACATGTACACAAGACTCTCATTCATTCGCTCTCGTCGTAAACCTCCACCTCTCCTGTTTCATTTCCATTGTCAAATTATCCTATCAATGATCATTTACAATTTACAATTTTTTAATTTACAACTTGAAATTCTGCAAAATCTCAACATGTTCTGTGAGGAAACCAATTTGTTGTCATGTCATTCTAATCAGGGGGTTTACCGATCCTAAATATTTACCTCTTAAAGCCAGTCCCTCATACTACTTCTGTGAGATTGTACTCCCTTGCAACTGAAATATCACTTGAAATTGCACTTTCTGAGAACCCAGGGTCAGACCCTTGCTGCAACTGAGCAGTGGCAATAGCAGTGTTTTAAAGTCCAAGACAAAACGTTTAGCGTTGGATATCAAATGGAAAATTAATGTTTGCATCAATACTGTTTTGTGCTCGGGCATGGTGGATTTATAGACGTTTAAGCCTCAGTGTGCCATTGATCACCAAAGCTGCGGCTATAATTGCAGGCAGGTGAAGAGCAGAGGAGCAAGTGAAGGCACCAACTCTCCTCCATCACTGTAATGATAGAGACCTAACAGGGTGGCGAGATAGGGGCTCAACAGGGGTCAGGTATGAGAGATTGCGTAGGTATGGTGCCCTTATCATCCCGAAGGGTGTTTACCTTTCCTGGGTTCAATTCTTCAGCCCTTCAGACATTTGTAAGGATCAAATAACGATTGATGGTGTCGTTGGAGAACTTCACAAGAATTTGTCACATCCAGGGCAAGTCGATTATTCTCTCACCTCACTATTCATTCCATCATCTCCTCCCTGACCTGCAACGGCTACAGAATACTTACAGTGCAACATCCAAAGCACTCAGGAGTAATTTTTCCCCTTTTCCCCTCATATTTGGCACACAATCTTCTTTATTCATCTAAACAGCGGGACAGTGCTGCCACTCTATGCTACCAAAAAATAAGGCATAAAGCTGCAAAAAGCATCTAGGGTTAATCATGTGACGGCAAACGTGACTGCGGTGGACTTGAATTTCTTCTGACTGGAGCACTGTTGACTTTTAGCTTCATTGGTCTACTTGTGTCTCTCATGTCCAATTAACTTGTGCTCTTGTAGTTTGAGCCTCAATCCACCTCAGATAGCATCTCCTTCCTCTCTCCTTTGAGAGGGAATTTGCACTTTTTGTGTTTTAGGCATTGGGTATTTGGACTGAAAGTTGGGTTCTGGCACTGCTTCTGTTCAGTCCAACTGAAGGAGCAATAAATCAAGCAGCAGTAAATTTGTTTCCTTCTTTGTAATTAGCAGTAAAACACATTATAAATGAATCCTAGAGCGAAAACATTGATTGAGCTAATATTAATCAAAATCTGGGACTGTTTGAGAATCAACAGGGTTGAAGTGATGTCAGACTGTTAAAATGATATGTAGGCTTTGGATGCATGTAACTTAACTTTTGGGCAAATGCTCACTGCTGAGTTGGCTGCTGGTGGGGGTCCCATCAGAATGCTTTATGTCACTTTTTGTTTACTTTGCTACAAGTAAAACTCCTCCCCTGCCACAGGAGTTTCCCTTGTCAGAGCCACAGCAGTAGTTCATGATTGCAACAATTTTGAGGAAAGAGTCACTTTACATTTCGGCTCACACCAACACACCAGTGGCTATTATTCAGATTATCAGTGTGATTCAAGTGCAGTCAATCTGAATATGTGTAAATATTAAAGCAAAACTGTGAATGAATACACTGATTAGACTTTGCATGTGAGGGGTTAAAAGTACCACATTTTCCAGAGTTTAAGCCTCAGCATCTTTCATATATTGGCCCATGGGTGCCATTTATACACAGATGCTACTTACGTGTCACATATATAACATGTTAAATACTTCTAATACATAATTTCACATGTTAAATATATGATTTAATATGTTCGTTACTGTCACACTGACAATCATGTGAGGGCACTCTACTACTATGCCTGTACCACTGAAAAATTAAAAATTCATCAGTACATCTGTACATTCACAGACATCTGGGAAAGACGATCTAATCGGTATCAAATGAGCTGCTTTAAAATGGTTTTAGTCGTATCTGGCAGACAGATCTCAGTTTATACATGTTAACAATGTATCATCTATGCACACTATGGTCAGACATGGACTTACACAGGGCTCTATGTTTGGACCGATTCTGTTCACCTCGTACAGTATATGCCTTCGTTAGGCAGTATTATCAGGAAACACTCGATCCATTTTCATTGTTATGCCGACGATACACAACTGCATCTATCAATGAGGCCTGATGAAACTAACCACTAGCTTAACTCCAGGCTTCCCTAGGGGGCATAAAAATGCGGATGACTTGTAATTTTCTGTTACTGAACTCAGATATAACTGAGGCTATCATTGTTGGTCCCGAATCCCCCAGGAATACACTTTGCAATGATAAAGCTACTCTGGATTGCTTTACCTTCAACTCCAGCACTACTGTAAAAAGTCTTAGTGTCTTTGATCAAGATATGTCATTCAACTCTTACAGTGTGATGAATGTCAAGAACCGCCCTCTTCCATCTTCGTAACATTGTGAAGATTAGGCGCATGTTCTTTAAAAGATGCTGGAAAACTGGTTCATGCTTTTGTTACTTCCAGTCTGGATTACTGTAGTTCCCTATTATCAGGCTGTAGCAACAAGTCGCTAAGGCCTCTGCAGCTGGCTCAGAATGCTAAATTTAAAGACATGCTCCCCACCTACAAGGCTCTTAATGATCAGGCACCATCATATCTTAAAGAGCTGACGGTGCCTTATCATCCAACAAGAATCCTGCGGTCCCAGAATGCAGGGCTACTTGCACTCCCTAGAATAAGTAGAAGTAGAATGGTAGGTAAACTGTGGACGAAACTACCAGGCTCCTCTCCTATGGAACCATTTTCCAGTTTCATTCCATGGGGCCGACGTCCTCACCATTTTTAAGAGTAGGCTTAAAGCTTTCCTTTTCAGTAAAGTTTACAGTCAAACCTAGTTGTGCCCAAGGTTAATTCCCATTTAAGGGGAGTTTTTCCTTGCCACCGTTGCCTAGTGCTTGCTAATGGGAGAAGTTTGTAGGGTCTCTGTCTGTAACTTGATCTTTAAAAGTGCCTTGAAATATCCTCTGTTATGACTTGGCACTGTACAAATAAAATAAAATTGAATTGAATTGAATTGAATTGAATTGAATTGAATTGAATTGAATTGAATTGAATTGAAGTGAATTGAATTGAAATGAATTGAAATGAAATGAATTGAAATAGATCATATCAGCGGATTAAAAGATGCAACTAGTGAAATTCGCAGCCTAATATGGTAATGGAGGGGCAGGAAGAAAGCTTGGAGTGAGTGAGAAATGTGTGAGCGACTGGCGAAAAGCGGAGGCTATTCTTACATCAACGAAGAAAACAAAAAAAAACAAAGCCAATCGTTGGCTAAAAGATAGATGACTATGTGACAATGTGTTAGCATACTGTATAAATATTCAGTCTGTTTTTCTCTATTCGATTGTTATTATTATAAGTTTCCTTTCAAGATAATATGTTAAGTCTAAGTTACGGATTTTGTAAAATATAGTTCCCCCAAAAGTCCAGAGTGACTTTTCTTTGTTTTTTTTCTTCGTTATGATGCATTTTTTGGCTGATGCAACTCATACTCCTGGCGATTAGGAGTGCAGTGCGAAGAATACAATAAACATATTCTGAATGTGTGAAATCTGTGGTCATCCGTTGCTACGGGTAACCAAGCTACCCTGTTAGATTTCAATGGTTTATACGGCATAGGTTGACATGAGGATCCCGCCACAGGACATGGATAGGTGTTCTAACCGAAGTCTCAGATGAAAACAGACATGGGAGCACACAGACAGTGTTTGAAACTTGAGTCAAGTCTTTCAGGACAAACTGAGGGCCATCTTGATGGCTTGTGTTGGAAGTTGAATTGGATTGAACACCAGTCAGCAGCCTTCAGGAGTTTACTGAATCAAGTTCACGCTTACAGGGAAAACAGGGAAAAACTCACACAAACTTCCCCAGTTTCAGGTCTGCTTTTTTTTTCTTGTTGTGTCACCTCGCCAAGGAGTTTCGCAATCCTTGTGTTAGTGCCAATAGACCGATCACGCCATGTTGTAATACTGGGACTCTGAACTTTTGCCCTTTGTGCGTGTCCTAATTCTTGCTGACATGAGAGACGTGAGTGATGTGAGAGACCTCCATGTAGCTGTGTATTTTCCACCACACTTGGAGTGTTTTTCTATGCAAAGTAAAGTGACACTTAAGCAAAGGGGCAATTCGTTACAATTTACACTCTGTTTGATGTCACACAGATATAGGCCACATCAGCTGAATTTGAAGAGAAAAATAATTTTGTACATACGTATGCAGCAAGTCAAAGGTTTTCATATATTAACATGAAATATTTACATAAAAAGCATGTACACAGAAGATTTTGTTACATGTACTGTTTTCATTTAGGAGGTGGTTTTTATCAAACTGACTGAAAATCACATCAACACAACACAGACACAACAGTAACATGCCTTGTTAGAAAATCTGCTTTTAAGAATTACAGTGGTACTTTGACAAATAAACAACCCAACATTTCTGTTTTTTGATGCACAAGCTGTCTCTCGGTTCAATGTTTTTGTTTGAGTTGGAGCACAAAACTGAATTACGAGTTCTACTTTGGGACATGTAAAAGCTGCATTTGAATAAAAGCCTCAGGTTTCATGTTGTAACACAAGATTCCTACAAAGAAAGACTGTACATTAATGATTTTTTAAACGTACAGTCGATCCTCGATTGTGCGGACTTCACATGTCCGGACTTTCAATTGTCCGGACAACGTCCGCCTTCCGGACTAAATGTCCGCTCCAGCCGCTCCAGTCCGAAGAATGACAACTTTGACCGATAGGTGGCTCTCACGGCAGACGACGCCACCAGCGAGGCAGCCACGCTTGCGCCTAGGAGTATGTGTGCGAGACAATATAGGCTGTTTACTGTACAGTACTCAATTTTCAATGTCCGGTAGTCGATTTTCAATGTCCGGACTTTTTCATTGTCCTGACTAGGTCCAGTCTGTATTTGTCCAGAGAAACGAGGGTCGACTGTAGTTTTAATTTAAGTTCTGCTTTTTTTCAAACAGTGCCTAAAAATCGTCAGTCAAACATCCACACAACACGAACACAGAACAGATCTAGTTAGAATATAAGACACAGTACCAACACAAAAGTCATCTGCTTTTATGTCCTCTGAAAGCCTTTGTCGTCTTTTTAGACTGACTTAATTCATCACGCTGCCACCTGCAGTAATTCATTAATGCCATGCTTAAGCACAGTCGTTCTGGTTCCCTCTTAGGTGGCCAAAACGACTGGCTTTACCTTTAGAGCTGCATCATATGCATGTCTTCGTTTGTTGTCCATGTCAAGGATGTGTGCATGATGCAAAAAAAATGAAATTTAGACACACAATCAAAACTGCCAGTAGGCACATAACCTTTCTGTACATGTTGGTCTGACTTTTGCGCTTTCCGCGAGACTGCTCCCTGATAGCTGTTAGCCAGTAACAATCTATACATATTCTGCATCAACTACAATCTGTATAAGTAGTACAAAATCTTGTTGTGCTGTGGCATATTTCAGTATATATGTATATATATAAGTTACAGAGAGTGCCCCCAGAGCCCAAAGATTGGTCGTTGGAGCAGACCTCAGTGGGCATGTTGGAGAAGGGAACATTGGACAAGAGGGAACTGGCCATCATCAACACGCATTTCCAGACGAGGGAAGAGCACAGGGTGCCTTATAAAAGTGAAGGAAGGTGCGCACTGGTGACATTACACCAATCCATTCATCTTTTGATCCAAGACTTTTTGAGAGGCACATTCGAGCAGGGGACAGGTCTCTCACAATTTCTCCAGCATTTAGGCCAAACAGCAGTGCCGAGTACCCACCCTTCCTGGATGTCTCAGGGGCGTACTAGATTGTACCACATCTGGGGACTCAATCATTCTTCTGGGGGACCTCAACACCCATGTGGCCGATGACAGTGGTGCCAGGAGGAGTGTGATTGGGAGGAACGGCCTTCCTGATCAGAACCTGAGGCGTGTTTTGTTATTTGACTTCTGCACCATCAGTGCACTTGGCACCAGGACACCCTAAGCTGGAGGTCGATGATGGATTTTGTAATTGCATTTAGTTGCGTGAAGAGAGGGGCTGACCTGTCAATTGATCACAACCTGGTAGTGAGTTGGATCAGGTGGCAGGGGTGGAAGCCGGACTGACCCGGCAGGCCTAAACGCTTTGTGAGGGTCAACTGGGAACGTCTGGCGGAGTCCTCTGTCAGGGAGATCTTTCACTCCCACCTCCAGGAGAACTTCAAACAGATCCCGAGGGAGGCTGGAGACATGAAGTCAGAGTGAACCATATCTTCACCTCCATTGTTGAAGCAGCAGCCTTAAGCTATGGCCATAAGGCTGCAGGTGCCTGTCGCGGCGGCAATCCCTGAACCCTGGGGTGAACACTGGAAGTAAGGCATGCTGAAGAAGGAGGCCTACCAGGCTAACGTGGCCTGTGGGTCTCCTGAGGCAGCTGACAGGTGCTGACAGGCCAAGCGTGGGGCAGCACTGTTTGCAGTAGAGGTGGGGAGCTGCTGACCGCAACTGACAATGTGGTCGTGTGGTGCCGGGAATACTTCGAGGATCTCTTCAATCCCTCTAGCATGTCTTCCTCAGAGGAGGCAGAGACTGGGGTTCCAGAGGTGGACTTGTTCATCACTCGAGCTGAAGTCACTAAGGTGGTTAATAAGCTCCACGGTGGCAACCCCGCCCCATATAAGCGGTGGACTATGGATGGATGGATAGATGCATGGCATTTTGAGAGGTTAACAAGCGCTGCAAGCTGGAGTTTGCAGGAGCAAGCAGGTGACTGCTTAAGCAGCATACATTTGCTGATGTTTTATTGTTTTTGTCGTAAACAGGCTGAGTTAGGGGAATGGCTCTCCATTTTTGTTACTGAGCTCTGTTTACTTCCTCCTTTTCCTTCCTCCTTTCCTTGCTTTATTTTCCTGGTCAGTGCTTGTCTTGAACATTGTTTCCTATAATGATATGCAATAAC
>OMPJ01045563.1:0-13313 GCA_900312935.1 Carapus acus | reverse complement strand
CAAATTATATATATATATATATATATATACACACACACACACATATATATATATACATATATATATATAATTATCATACATATATATGATTTTATATATATGTGTGTGTACACACACACACATATGTAATCATATAATATATCATAAACATATAAATGATTTCATAATCTGTGTACTGAATGTTACCAGTGCATTGTAGTATTTACCGCAACATTCAAAGAATGCTGCGTTTCCACAGATTTCTCAAGGAAATATGGGTTTCCATGTGAAAGTGCTCGTACGACATACCTCGACATGCACTCAGACTGTTTTACCATTCATGAAAGGTATAAAATACCTTCTGTAACATCGCACAATTAT
Organism: Carapus acus; assembly: GCA_900312935.1. Lineage (NCBI taxonomy): Eukaryota > Metazoa > Chordata > Actinopteri > Ophidiiformes > Carapidae > Carapus > Carapus acus. The sequence goes on along the minus strand of OMPJ01045563.1, from coordinate 12,953 downwards.
CTGGCTACTGTTTCTTTGGTGAGGTGGTGGAATTGACGTATTTGGTCTACTTATTTTTCATGGTTTGTATGCTACTGCCACTGGTGACAATGTTTACCATCTACGTCAAAATCTTTGTCATGGTGAAGAAGCAGATTCGGCGAATAACATCAGAGCAAAGTAGTGGATCAGAGGGGCAAGCAAAGGCGGGAGATGAGGACAGCAATGTCCCTCTTCCTGGTGGTTTTCATCTTCACTTTAAGCTGGCTCCCTCTCAACATCCTTAGCTTCTTCCTGCTGTACTGCCCCTCATGCCCCGTTCCCTTTCAGGTGATACTGTTCACCCTTGTACTATCAAACATAAACTCTGTTGTAAACCCCTTCCTTTATGCCTACACCATGACAGCTTTCAGAGACACATTCAAAGCCATATTCCTGTGCAGCAGGACATTTGACAAGGGAGTGACATCACGCAGGGCTGGAGGCAGAGGAACTGCAGCCAAAAAACCACACCAAACCTGACCAGGTCTATACAAATACAGTGAATACTGGCACCTGCTTCAGACATATCTTAACATCTTTGATAGCATTAAATGTAACGCAATCTAACAACCAAAGATTTTCTGGACTCCAACCCTCCTTAAGCCTCCTTAAGTCTTCAAAGGCTTAAGAACTCTTTTATTCCATAGGCCATGAAATTGTACCATTTGTCATCAGGGGCGAAGGGGGGAGTAACTTGATTCTTGCTAAGGCAGGTGATGGGTGTAATGGTGTAGCGGTGCATTACAGGATAATGTGTATTTGTACTCTGTGCCTAGGAAACTACACATTGCATTACATGACATTCCCCCTTGCAACACACATACACCCCCACGCACCACACAACATCTCACCCCCATTCACATTCCAACACACAACAGCCCACAGCACCCAACACATCAACTACCGATGGTATTGGTATATTGTATATTGTTTTTGCTCTCTTTCTATTGCACAATGGATATTGTATATCGATTTGTTATCTTATCCCTTTATGTGTCACTCTGAGCTGCTGGGGCCCTTAATGTCTTGGTACACAAGATCAATTAAGTACCTACCTTGCTACCTCAACCTTGTTATCCATATGCACTGCTCCAACTCTGCATTAAAAACTACTGTGGTGATTTCACCCAACCACTGTAGTTGGGACAGGTGCCTGACTCGCTATTTTAGCTGCGGTGCATTTCTTGCAGTATTGAGCCAAGATACGGTAAATGACATTAACCCTTAGATGTGCACAAGATTCTTCAAAATCTTTATAAAGAAAAAATGTAATATATTCATATCCCCGGTATTCCTCATTAAACATGTTTGTGATGTGAAGCAGTGTTTTTCTTGATTCATGTTTTCATTCATTTTGAGAAAATTCCTAATATTTTGAGAGTTTTAATCGGGGTCGAAAATGATCACACTTGTGGAAGAATGTAGGTATTGGTAGGGCATATTGTGAGGCGTGTAGTGACCTTTCAGCCAGTCGTTGTGCTCACCTCTGGCCCGCCAAGCTGTCAAGAGCCTGTCAATAGTAATTCATGAAAATTAGGTTTAGATCTCCAATGACAGAATATTCACATACAACAATAATTCATTGTAAAGAGCAATTGAGGGCCTCTCACATTGGATTCTCATCAGGGGACGCCCTGAGCATTTGCGATCAGGAGCTCCTTCATGTCATTGGTTGAACAGTGTTTCCTCAGCTTGTCCTTGATCCCCCATATCAGCTGGTTCTGGCTCTGTGGGTGAAGACCCACAAACTCAGTAACACATCACAACTAAGTGACATGTGTAAAAAGAAAATTATGTCGCGGTTACAGTGAACAAACCGTCAACTGGTCCTTTAGTTTTTTATTCTGATCGTCTTCCTCCTTCTTCAGTTTCTTTGTTTCACCGTCCATTTCATCACTTTTCCGCTTCCTGTAGAAATAAAAATTCGTACTTGTTCATCTTCTAAAAGATTTGATAAAGAAGAACACAGACAAAACAAATGAGACTGCTCTCCCCTGAAGACCATTCTCTCAAATTCCCAAATGAAGCCTGAAGGGACAACAAGAGGAACAAACAAGCCTCAAGCTCACACCTCTCTTCATTAAGGAATCCATCAAAGCCCCATCAGATAATGAACAAAACACAAGCAAGCTGGCACATGCCTGCACATTCCCATGTGTCGTTACTCATCTTCCACCCTGGTGTGATGACCAAAATGGATTATGTTACCAATGACACACATAATTAATGATCTCTAGTTGGAGGTGTTTGGCTGAAAACAAATGTAACAAACATCCCTGAGCAGGGAAAAAAGGATCCAAGGGACAGGAAGGAATCCTACAGTGGGCTCTGACCTCTCTCGAGAGCAGAGGACTGACACGGCATGCTGAGTGTGCGGCTGTAGAGGTGAACTGAAGTTTGGTGAATAGTGCTACTTTCAGTGTAACTGCGATTCATGGACTCAAATGGAAATACCCATCAACTCTGTCTTCACACCAACAGTCTCTCTTGAACTTCTCCACCAATGCCACATTCCCTCCTGCTGACCTGTCATCTTCCCACGATTGTGGGTAATTGGAAGCCAAGGTGGCGATTGCCTTTCTGGCCACATTCAACAACACACTCCCTTGTGCTGTTGTGGGCCCAAACCACAAACCCTACACAGCCACAAACTATTTCCTTTGTCTCAATCGCAATCAGTCATATTGTCATGGGGTCTCTTGCTATTGGTATTCCATGAGCCATTGCAACTGGCATGGGCCTGGAACAGTACAACTTCAACGCTGTGTGATGATGTTTATTGTTTATCACTAGAGATGTCCGACAATATCGGCCCACCGATACTATCGGCCCGATATTGGCATAAAAATGTAATATCGGTATCCGATAGAATAAAAACCAATAAAAATAAAGTAATGCTTGCGTTACACCAAAATAGTGCCTATGCGCTCCTGAAGCGTTTACCGGCGCACATATCGGTATCGGCTGATATCGGTATCGGTAAATTGAGAGTTGGACAATATCGGCCTATCGGATATCGGCAAAAAAGCCAATATCGGACATCCCTGTTTATCACTCATTTATATAGGGCTCTATTGTCAGCATGCTGGCAGGGGCAGTAGAGGATTCCTTGGCCCTGGTTGCAGCAAAAAGTTGATTTAATGGCGAAGCAACATGTCTGTTATCAGGTGAAAGTTTGTGCACTCTCAAATACAATTCTCTGCTCACCCCTGGCTTCCTCTCATTTGTTTCTTTGTCTGACACTGGTACCTCTCACGACAAATTACTAATAAGTAATGAAATATGGTCATTTTTATTTTATCTAATTTTTTCAAGATTGTAACGTCAAGATAGAGTAAGTTGTGTGCTGATTTTCCCTGATATTTATTATTGATTCAGTAGCGCAAAAGAAGAAATTTTGAGAAACAAACCCTTGATGATAGTATTAGTTGTTATTTTACTACAGACTGTGTCATTTATCATATCAATTTTATTCTTCATTTCACATTCAAGTCACTTTGATTTCAGGTTTTGCCACCTGTTTTTCCAGGCTATTTTTTGAGGAGGATTTCGAGGAGGACTCTTTTTTGTTTTTGAAAAAGGATTCTGAGTCAACAAGCATTTTTCCATGTATTTTATTGTGCACTTTTGTGTGTCGAGTTGTGGGTGTGCTAACAGTGTTTGTGGCAGGATTGCTAAGGGCCCCAGTTTGGTCTGGGGCAGCCCTGGAAATGTTGCTGCTTCTGCATCTTTGGCCCTAACAGTGAAGAACCCGAACCATTAGAGGTTAAAATTACAACCTGCAACAACTGGATAAATTGAGGGGATGAGGGTTAATGAGTGTGCAGTAATCAGACTTTCTCATCGCACCCAAACAACAAAAATAAACACATACACACAAACCCTAAGAAAGTATTTGTACTTTTGACCCAGTCTGTCACCTCTTTATACAGTATGTGTAAATGAAACTATCACAACGTTCAATGAATTTCTGTGTGTGTTACTGTGTGGTTTTATGAGCACTAAAAAATGTGTGAGTGGTGTTGAGGTTTGTCCAGTGTACTTACTCACGTGAACACCCAATATTTGTCAGAACTGTGCCACATTTACTGACAGATTTATAGATGCTGTGATCACTCAAATAAAAGAAACAGCAGGTGTATCCATTACACACGTTGGGTGTTAAATTCACCAGATATCTTGTCATCATTTATGCACAGGACATGTCATACAGAAAGTTGAAAAGTCAAGCAGCATGTTTAAATTTGCATAAAACAAAAATGTCGACAGCAATTATTGATATGTTTTGTATCCCATGAGTTCAAATTTCAAATATGAAAGGTGCTATGTTGTGATATTATTTCTACATTAAGCATATGCTGTAGCAGGACAAATCACCAAATTGTAAACATAAATACCACAGATCCACTGAATGTCATACTCTTCATAATTATCCTTCACATCAGGACCTAATGCGCATGGCAAAGAAGAAGATGAATCCAGAGAAACCTCAGCTTGGTCTGTTAGACTGGTGGCATTGAACTACACATTTCACAGCTGTATTGGTAGGTACTTTACTGATCTGTTGATCTGGCAATTTAGAAAATGTAAGAAATATAGCATAATGCCTACTGTGTCCAGATGTCTGGACACAATGCATTCGCGCATGGATAACGAGGTGGAGGTACTGTAGCTAGGTAGCTTGATAACTAGGTGGGTACAATATTAATCGGGTGATCCAAGAAATTAAAGGCCCCAGCAACTCAGAGAGATACAGAAAGGGACAAGATAACAAAACAACATGCACAATGCGATAGAAAGAGCAAAAACAATACACAATATGCCAATACTACCGGTAGTTGATGTATTGGGTGCTATGGGCTATGGGCTATGGGTGTTGCATTGTGAACGGGGGTGGGATGTTTTGTGTTGCAAGGGGAAATGTCATGTAATGTAATGTGTAGTGTGTAAGGCACAGAGTACAAAGATACACTATCCTGTAATGCACGGCTTCCCCACTACACCCATCACTCCCCTTCCCGAGATTCCCCCAATGAGGAATTGTACAATTTCATGACCAATGGAACAAAAGAGTTCTTACATCTGTGAAGACTTCAGGAGGCTTAAGGAGGGTTGGAGTCCGGAAAATCTTTTGTTGTTAAGATGGCGCTACATTTAATCCTATCAAAGATGTTGAGATATCTCTGAAGCAAGTGCCAGTATTCACAGTATCTGCAGAGACCTGGTCAGGTTTGGTGTGGTTTTTTGGCAGCAGTTCCTCTGTTCCCAGCCCTGCGTGATGCCACTCCCTTGTCAAATGTCCCGCACCACAGGAGTATAGCTTTGAAGGTGTCTCTGAAAGGCGTCATGGTGAAGGCATAAAGGAAGGGGTTTACAGAAGAGTTAGCATGTGCGAGAAGAATGGCGAACAGTACCAATTGAAAGTGGACAGGGCATGTGGGGCAGTACAGCAGGACCAAGCTAAGCATGTTGAGAGGGAGCCAGCAGACAGTGAAGAGGAAAACCACCAGGAAGAGGGATCTTGCTGTATTCATCTCCCGCCGCAAGCTTGCTGCCTTTGCTTGCTGCCTTTGCTTGCCCCTCTGATCCACTACTTTGCTCTGATGTTATTTGCCGAATCTGCTTCTTCACCATGATAAAGATTTTGACATAGATGATGAACATCGCCACCAGTGGTAGTAGTATACAGACCATGAAAAATAAGTAGACCAAATACGTAATTTCCATCATCTCACCAAAAAAACAGTAGCCAGACTCTGGTAGCGGATTGTGCCAGCCCATCATAGGCACAAAGCCAATCAGCAGACCAAGAATCCAGGCTCCCATAATCAACAGCATGGCATTGCGAGGCGACAACAGTGTCTGATAACGTAGAGGCATGAAAATAGCCACATAGCGCTCCACAGCCACTGCCACAAGGCTGAAGACGGAGCTCTGAGTAAGTGTGGTCAAAACACCTAGCATGAACAAACACAGGTAAACGTTGTGCCGTGGCAGGCCAATTTCAGTCAGGATGGTACATGGAATAGCAAATACGCCCACAGCAATGTCAGCTACAGCGAGGGAGACCAGGAAATAGTTTGTGACCGTGCGGAGTTTGCGGTTGAGGCCCACAGCAGCACAAACCAATGTGTTGCCAAATGTGGATAGAAATGCAATCACCAGCTCGACTGCCATGTACCAACCAAAAGAAGAGAGTACGGGGTCAGCAGGGGGGAGTGGGGCAGAGGTGGAGAGGTTCCAGAGAGCTTGTTGTTGTGGAGACAGAGTTGATGCGTTTGTCGGGTGGAGGAACTTGAAGAGGTTCAGCAGCTCAGTGGTGCTGCCCATATCAGACCTGAGGAGAGGAATGAAGATACTTGTGGCTCAAGTGCTACAAACACACCGTGTATTCTCACTGAGGCTAGGATTGGCTGATGCGCTGAAAGTAGCAATACTCACCAGATTGGATCAGCTCAGCAGCAGCAGACCGTGTAATGTTCTGTTCCAGGCTTGTGATGAAGTGTTGCTGAAGATGCTTCAGTGGCAAGGCAACACTTTTGGGTGCACCTTTATAGAATTCTGTTCCTGTCCCCAACCATTATTTGTCTCTCATGTGGGATATTTTTCAGTATTTTATGTCCACCCGCCGGACAGGTAATGGCGCGAGGGAATGTGCAGGCATGTACCAGCTTGTGTGTGTTTGTGTTTGGTCTATCAATTGATGGGGCCTTAATGAATCCTTTAATGAGTTTGGGCGTAAGGCTGTTGTTTGTCATGCCAGTCCTTGTTTGGGGAATATTTTGAAAGTCATACAGAGCAAGATGGTGTCGTTTTTGTTCATTTTTGTCCATAATTTCCAGTAGATAGAACGGCACGAAACAGAAACAGAACTAAGACAGACCTACACCAAGAATACAGAGAATATGGCAGATGCATCGAAGAATTGATCAATTTTTGAAATCAATTCACCAGAATTCTGGATAACATCAACCATGATGTTGTCAGTCAGTAATAATACTCGTGGCTGCTACAGAAAACAGTAAGTCCCTTGATATTTCAGCGTATTGCTGTTCCTTGTCCCTAACTTTTTTCAGGTTTGCATTTTCTTAGCGTTTGACTTTTTCTGTCATACGACGTTGGGAAGGTCCCCCACTGGCATCACTTCTCCTGCTTCTGGCAGAGAGCAGCTGCTCAGTCCACAGCTGATATCCGTGGTTTCTCTGTCCTCCAATGGAAGGACCAGGAGAAGGTGAAGAGGGCCATAGAGAGTGGTGGAGCCACAGGAGGTCAGTATGGTCATTTGTATTTTCCTGGAATGATTTTGCAGCATGGTATGTTTGGTATGTTTGGTATGTTTGGCAGTGATCAGTTGATTCATAAGACAAACTAATAACTACGATAAGTTTTTTATTCAATGTGCCTGCTATAGAGAAGAATCAACAACTCATGTCAGAACTGGCCTTCAAACCTGAGTACTGGTACTTTGGTGCCCCAGCTGAAGGGTTGGTGCTCGATGGCAGAGCTACCATGTGATACAATAAAGGCAGCACATATTTGCCCCACTGAACCGTCACCTTGTTCTGATGCAATTTCCGCATGTGCTTGTTGACCTTGGTAAAGCTGATTAAAGATTTCAGCAGCAGAAGCATCCAGAAAAAGAAAACAAAATAGAACCAGTATTTTCCCCACTGGAGCAACAAAGCAGTCTCCAGACTGTGCTGCCATCCTTGTGCCAGCACATCGATGGCACAAGGTTGATCAGCAGAGCCAGAATCCATGTTCCAATAATGACTAGCAAGGCATTGCGAAGAGTTAACTATGTTTGGTAGAGAAAGGGCAAGGAGATAGCCACATCCCCTACCTCCCTCCACTGCCCCTGCCAGCATGCTGACAATAGAGCCCTGTATAGATGTGTGATGAACAATAAACATCAACACACAGCGTTGAAGTTGTACTGTGCCAGGCCCATGTCAGTTGCAATGGCACCTGGAATACTAATAGCAAGTGACCCTATGACAATGTGACCTACTGCGATTGAAACCAGGAAATAGTTTGTGGCTATGCGGAGTTTGTGGTTTGGGCCCACAACAGCACAAAGGAGTGTGTTGTTGAATGTGGCCAGAAAGGCAACCACCACCTTGGCTACCAATTACCCACAATCGGGGAAGATGACAGGTCAGCAGGAGGGAATGTGGCACTGGTGGAGAAGTTCAAGAGAGCTTGTTGGTGTGAAGACAGAGTTGATGGGTATTTCCATTTGAATCCATGAATCGCAATTACGCTGAAAGTCGCACAGAAACTTCAGTTCACCTCTTCAGCCGCACACTCAGCATGCCATGTCAGTCCTCTGCTCTTTCTCAAGTGATCAGAGCCCACTGTAGGATTCCTTCCTGTCCCTCGGATTCTTTTTTTTCCTGCTCAGGGATGTTTGTTACATTTGTTTTCAACCAAACACCTCCAACTAGAGATCATTAATTATGTGTGTCATTGGTAGCATAATCCATTTTGGTCATCACACCAGGGTGGTAGATGAGTAACGACACATGGGAATGTGCAGGCATGTGCCAGCTTGCTTGTGTTGTGTTCATTATCTGATGGGGCTTTAATGGATTCCTTAATGAAAAGGGGTGTGAGCTTGAGGTTTGTTTGATCCTCTTCTTTGTCTCTTCAGGCTTCACTTGGGAATTTGAGAGAATGGTCTTCTGGGGAGAACAGTCTCATTTATGTTGTCTTCGTTGTTCATCTTCTAAAAAAATTGAAAAAGAGGAAGAGGTTTGATGTTTTATTTCTGCAGGAAGCGGAAAAGTGATGACATGGGCGTATGTCCATGAATGTGAATATTCTGTCATTGGAAATCTGAATCTAAATTTATAAATTACTATTGAAAGGCTATGTGATGGAAAGTGAAGGTATTGACGGGTATCTGAAGAAAGACATCCAGTATTTGGGACTAAAGTAGAACTACTTGCTGGGGTGGGCATAGGCTTTGTGTGGCCTGTGGGCCCCAGTTTGACCACCTGTTTGCTAGGCGGCCATGACATAGAGCAGGGGTCACCAACTCTGTGCCAGGACCACTTATCAGCACCAATGAGGCAGGCAGAACGATTGCCATGGATATGTGAGCACATGCTTCAGAATTACCACCACTGCTATTATTATTATCATCATTATCATTAAGATAACAAAAAAGTGATCTGTGCTGTTTTGTTATTTATGAAGTTTGTATCAAACTGGTCCTGTTTGCCCCTCTAACTTCTTGGTGCTCATGAAGTAGCCCTCAATCTCACAAAGGTCGCTGACCCCTGACGTACAGTCATCTTTTCTAGCCGGTAGGCATGGATTATGCAAGGGTAGGTGTTGCCCAGCTCGTCCTTTCTGACACCATTTATGACATCTGTCATTACTACTAGGTCCCGTGTGGAGAAACTGGCGTGATCTGCTCTTAGACCAGTCAGCCACTGGGCCTCAGTGTTGTTCAAAGCCTCTTTTTTCCATATGCTGTCCGTGTGCAGCTCAGTTCCAGCCCTGGTAGGGTCTGCTCTCATTTCACCTCTGTGCCACTGGGAGTAGACACTGGGAGTAGACATGTCACACCGAAGTGACATGTTTATGTGCCATAATTGTTCATGAAGTCAAACATTTCACCAACATATTGAATGGGCTTTTCTGCAAATAAAAACAGATGATGCAGATTGACATCACGGCTCATCCACATTCTCTCTTTCTATTTCTTTGCATTTTCTCATTTGTGCACGGTAATTTGAGCTTCTTCCTCCTGGTCCAGCTTTATGGTGCTAGGACCAGTGAGGGCCTTCTGTCTGGCATGAAAATTGATTTTGTATTGAATGATGTACAGGATGGGCCAAAGGTTTGGACACGTCTTCTCATTCAATGCATTCTCTTTATTTTCATGACTATTTACATTGTATATTCTCACTGAAGGCACCAAAACTACGAACACATGTGGACTTATGTATTTAACAAAAAAGGTGAAATAACTGAAAACGTTTTATATTCTATTTTCTTCAAAGGTAGTCACCTGAAATGGTTTTCTCCTCATAGGTGTGTGAACAGGGTTAATTAGTGGATTTTCTTGCTCGCTTCTTGCTTGAGACATTCGTCTTTCATACACTTATTTTTGCAATCTGATATATTGATTCCAAGAAATACACAAGAGTGTAAAAAGTGTGACAACGTGCCCTGGTCTCCGCTACCTCACTGATCAGTTGATCTGGCCCAGATGCTCGGGTTGTATTGCAAGCACATTGCATTTCCGTATGGATAACGAGGTGGAGGTTGCTAGCTAGGTAGGTATTGTGTTTATCCATTGAACTGGCGATCCAAGAAATTAAAGGCCCAAGCAGCTCAGAGTGATACAAAAAGGGTCAAGCTAAGAAAACAATGTATGATATACAATAAGCAATAGAAAGAGAATTAAACAATACACAAGATACAATATGCCAATACTAGTTGCTGTGTTGCATGCTATGGGGCTACTGTGTGTTGCATTTTCCCATTTGTGTACGGTAATTTCAGAACACGGGTGCGATGTTGGGTGGTGCGTGGGGTGTATGTGTGTTGCAAGGGGGGAATGTCGTGTGATGCAATGTGTGGTGTGTAAGGCACAGAGTACAAAGATGCATTATCCTGTAATGGACTACTTTACCGTTACGTCCACCACTTCCCTTCCCGAGAATCAAGTTACTCCCTTTCTCGGCCCCAATGAGGAATCATACAATTTCATGGCCAACGGAACAACACAGTTCTTAAGTCTGTAAAGACTCAAGGAGTCTAAAGGAGGGTCAGAGTCCGGAAAATCTTTGGTTGTTAGATGGCGTTACATTCAATGCCTTCAAAGATATGGACATATCTTTGAAAGACAGAAAGCAAGTGGCAGTATTCACAGTATCTGCATACACCTGGTCAGGTTCGGTGTGTTTTTTTAGCTGCAGTTCCTCTGCCTCCAGCCTTGTTGGATGCCTCCCCCTTGTCGAATGTCCTTTGGCACAACAATATGGCTTTGAAGGTGTCTCTGAAAGCTGTCATGGTGTAGGCGTACAGGAAGGGGTTTACAGCAGAGTTAGCATGTGAGAGAATAACAGTGTACAGTAATACCTCAAAGGGGACCGAGCGTGTGGGGCAGTAATACATAAGGATGGCCGTGATGTTAACAGGAAGCCAGCAGACAGTGAAGAGGAAAACCACCAGGAAGAGGGACCTTGCTGTCTTCATCTCCCGCTGCAAGCTTGCCGCCTTTGCTTGCCCCTCTGATCCACTACTTTGCTCTGATGCTATTCGCCGAATCTGCTTCTTCACCATGATAAAAATTTTGGCATACATGATGAACATTATCCCCAATGGGATAAGCATAGAGACAACAAAAACAAAATAGACCAAATACGTCATTTCCACCACTTCAACAAAGAAACAGTAGCCAGATTCTGGTGGCGGCTTGTCCCAGCCCATCAGTGGCATAAAGCCGATCAGCAGACCAAGAATCCAGGCTCCGATAATCATCAACATGGCGTTGCGTGGCGACAACAGTGTCTGATAACGTAGAGGCAAGAAAATAGCCACATAGCGCTCCACAGCCACTGCCATAAGGCTGAAGATGGAGCAATGAGTAGATGTGATCAAAACACTCAGTGTGAACAAGCACAGGTAAAAATTGTGGCGTGGCAGGCCAATGTCAGTCAGGATGGCGCATGGAATAGCAAACATGCCTACACCAATGTCAGCTACAGCGAGGGAGACCAGGAAATAGTTTGTGACCGTGTGGAGTTTGCGGTTGAGGCCAACGGGAGCACAAACCAGTGTATTGCCAGCTGTGGACAGAAAGGCAATCACCAGCTCAGCTGCCATTTTGCCACCATTAGGAGAGATTACCAGGTCAGCAGGAGGGAGTGGGGCAGAGGTGGAGAGGTTCCAGAGAGCTTGTTGGGGTTGAGACAGAGTTGATGCGTTTGTCGGGTGGAGGAACTTGTAGAGGTCCAGCAGCTCAGTGGTGCTGCGGTGGTTGATGCGCTGAAAGTAGCAATACTCACCAAACTGGATCAGCTCAGCAGCAGCAGACCGTGTAATGTTCTGTTCCAGGCTTGTGATGAAGATGCTTCAGTGGCAAGGCAACACTTCTGGGTGCACTTTTATAGAATTCTGTTCCTGTCCCCAGCCATTTTTTGTTTCTCATGTGGCGTATTTTTCAGTACTTTATGTCCACCCAGCGGATAGGTAATGGCGCAAGGGAATGTGCAGGCATGTATCAGCTTGCGTGTGTTTGTGTTTGGTCCATCAATTGATGGGGCCTTAATCCATCCATCCAGCCATCTTCTGCCGCTTATCCGGGGCCGGGTTGCGGGGGCAGCAGTCCCAGAAGGGAAGCCCAGACTTCCCTCTCCCCAGACACCTCCTCTAGCTCCTCTGGGAGGACCCCGAGGCGTTCCCAAGCCAGCTGGGAGACATAGTCCCTCCAGCGCGTCCCTGGTCTTCCCCGCGGCCTCTTCCCAGTTGGACATGCCCGGAATACCTCCTTAGGGAGGCGTCCGGGAGGCATCCGGTGTAGATGCCCGAACCACCTCAGCTGGCTCCTCTCGATGTGGAGGAGAAGCGGCTCTACTCTGAGCTCCTCCCGGGTGGCAGAACTCCTCACCCTATCTCGGAGAGTGCGTCCCGCCACCCTACGGAGGAAACTCATTTCGGCCGCCTGTACCCGAGATCTTGTCCTTTCGGTCATGACCCAAAGTTCATGACCATAGGTGAGGGTAGGAACGTAAGTCGACCGGTAAATCGAGAGCTTTGCCTTGCGGCTCAGCTCCTTCTTTACCACGACGGACTGGTACATCGACCGCATCACTGCCGCCGCTGCGCCGATCCGTCGGTCGATCTCCTGCTCTATTCTACCCTCACTCGTGAACAGGACCCCAAGATACTTAAACTCGACCACTTGAGGCAGG